>JAASGA010000031.1:0-58869 GCA_023334105.1 Globisporangium nodosum
AGAGAGAGAGAGAGAGAGAGAGAGAGAGAGAGTGAGTGAGAGAGAGAGAGTGTGAGTGAGAGAGAGTGTGTGTGAGAGAGAGAGTGTGTGTGAGAGAGAGTGTGTGTGAGAGAGAGAGTAGACGTTCAGATTAGAATAGTTGCCTTTCAGAATATCTTACAAACACTGTTCCAAAAAGCATCAGCAAAGAAAGAAGAAGCATCTAAGCATGCTCGGCAGCGGCGACGGCGACGGCGGCATCGTCGACCCGACGTCGTCGTTCGTGCCGCGCGAGGCCATGGAGCTCTTCAACCGCGTGGGCTACAGCGTCGTGGGCGTCGCGACGCTGCTCTTCGCCTTCCTGCTCGTGCGCAAGCTTATGTTCTTCCTCACGTGGCGCAGCTTCCGCGACGGCGCGTACGCGGTCGGGATGCACCAGTGGCGCCCCGGGAATCTCGCAGGGTACGTCTCTAGGTTGCGCTGTCTGGCGACTCCTTTCTCCCCGCCGTCTACTAACCTTGCGATGCGCTGCCGCATACTCGCAGTCCGCAGTGGTGCAACATCTGCGAGTCCATCGTGTACGGCATCCGCAGCTACGTCGTCACGTGCGACATCTGCGGCATGTACGCGCACGCGCAGTGCGCCGCGACGACGACCAAGAACAAGTACAAGGCGACAGGGGGACCGCCGTCGTCCTCGTCTGACCCGGCGACGGCATCCTCGTCCTGCGCGTGCAAAGCGGCGGCGGTGAGCTCGCGCGCGCAGGCGCTGCAGCCGCAGCGGCACCTCTGGATCAAGGGAAACATCGACCCGATGGACACGTGCTCGATCTGCGGGCTCTTCTGCGGCAGCATCCTCGCGCTCTCGGGCATGAAGTGCGCCTGGTGCCACATCCGCGTGCACGAGAACTGCTTCCAGTCGCACGAGCGGTCGCACCGGCATCTCTTCCTGCGCCAGTGCGACTTCGGCCGCCACCGCGACCTCATCCTGCCGCCGTCCGCTGTCATCGCGCAGGACGCGCCAAGCTACTCTTCCAAGTCACAGCGCGCGCTCTCGTCGGTGCGCACCGCCGCGCAGATCGCGGTGACCAAGATGTCCAACATCCGCCTGCGTCGCGCGACGGTCACGAGCGCGTCGTCGAGCTTCCGTCCGCCGCGGTCGGCGCCTCCAGGGTCGCCGCGAGCGTCCAGCGAGACGGAAACCATCTCCACCGGATCTCCCGGCTCGCCGCTGCCGCTGCACAGCGTGCCGGCGCTGCCTGGACTGGACCGAGCGGACGGCGGCGGCGCGAGCGACCTCCCGTTCGAGATCGTCGTGCCGCAAGACACCACGCCGCTGCTCGTGTTCATCAACAGCCGCAGCGGCGGGCAGATGGGACTCTACGTGCTGCGGCAGATCCGCAAGTGGCTCAACCCGATCCAGGTGTACGACCTGTCGCATCAGTCCCCCGTGGCCCCGCTGCTCCAGTTCAAAGACATCCCGCGCCTGCGCATCCTCGTGTGCGGCGGAGACGGCACCGTTGGGTGGGTGCTGAGCGCGCTGGACGAGATCGGCGGCGCCCGCCAACCTCCGATCGCGATCCTGCCGCTCGGCACAGGGAACGACTTGGCGCGCGTGCTGGGGTGGGGCAGTGGCTTCTCGACGCGCGATGTGAGCGACCTCCTGTCTGAAGTCGCGGCGGCGCACGTGAGCCTGCTCGACCGGTGGCAGGTGACCATCGACGGCAAGAAGCGCGCGGTGCTGAACAACTACCTCGGCATCGGGGTGGACGCGCAGGTGGCGCTCGAGTTCCACGAGCAGCGCGAGCGCTCGCCCGGGCTCTTCATGAGCCAGTTCGTGAACAAACTCTGGTACAGCCAGTTTGGCGCCAAGAATTTCCTCGTGCGCACGTGCGCCGGGCTGCCGGACAAGATCGAGCTGGAGTGCGACGGCAAGGTGATCTCGCTCCCGGCGGGCACTGAAGGCGTCATCCTGCTCAACATCAACAGCTACGGCGGCGGCTCGAAGCTGTGGCACGACGAGTCGGACTCGGAAGAGGACGACGACGAGGACTCGGACATCGACACGGACGACGACGAGGAGAGCTACTCGGACGACGGCGGGCTGGTCAACCGGCTGGGGCCGTCGTCCGCGCACGACGGCTTGCTCGATGTCGTCGCGGTGTACGGCACGCTTCACCTCGGACAGATGCAGGTAGGGCTGTCGAAGGCGGTGCGGCTGTGCCAAGCCAAGTCGGTGAAGATTCGCTTGAAGGACCGACTGCCGGTCCAGATCGACGGCGAGCCGTGGCAGGAGGCGCCGAGCGAGGTGAACATCTCGTTTCTGCAGCAAGCGTTCATGCTCAGTCGCACGGTGCAGGAGCGAGACTTCGTGACGCGGAAGGTCGGCGAGGTGCTGGACTGGGCTGAGAACACACAGGTGATCACGTCCACTCAGCGAGACGTGCTGCTGGCGGAGATCGCGCGGCGGGTCGCCGACGACGTGGACGTCGCCCCAGGCGGTGGCGCTCCTCTACGCGGCTCCAGCGCGTCGCGGGCGTCGTTCACTTCCCGTCGCGAGCAGCTCCTTCTGGCGCCGCCCGGCAACTAGCGTCGCGCCTTCCATCAAGTGTTAGAGATCCACCCCATCAGCAGTAGTACATTACTCTTCTTCGCGCACGTGGTCGTCGCCGGTGGTTCCTGTGGCTTGCAGGACGAGCATCTCCTCCATGAACCTGCGCGGCGCGAGTCAGTCTCGCGTGGATCTGCTCGGTCATTAGCGAGCATGTAGGCTCCGCACCTGTCGAGGTCCCCGTCCAGCACGGACTCCGGGTCGGTCGCAGAGTAGTTCGTCCGATGATCCTTCACCAGCTTGTACGGATGCAGCACGTACGAGCGGATCTGACCGCATCCAACAGGCAGTGAGCATGATAGCACGAGTGTGCAGTCGGCCAGTGTCACACATCCCACCACTGCTCATACTCCGCACCTGGCTGCCCCACGCGTTCTCGCCCAGCCCCTGCGTGTACTTGTGCTTCTCCTGCGCCTGCGCCTCCAGCGTGCGCTGGTACAGCTTGGCGCGCAGCATGTCCATGGCTTCGGCTTTGTTGCGGTGCTGCGACCTGTCTGACTGGCTCTGCACCACGATCCCCGACGGCAAGTGTGTGATGCGGACCGCGCTGTCGGTCGTGTTGACGTGCTGCCCGCCAGCGCCAGAAGACCGGAACGTGTCGACGCGCAGATCCTTGCTCGAGATCTCGCCGATCGCCGCGTGCTTCCCGCCGGAGCCCATGGCTGCCAGCGGGTACACGCGCACCTGCGCGAACGAAGTGTGACGCCGCGCCGCGCTGTCGAACGGCGACACGCGCACAAGGCGGTGCACGCCGGCTTCCGTCTTTGCCCAGCCGTACGCGTAGCTGCCGTCGACACGCAGACACACCGCACGGAAGCCTGCTTCTTCGCCGGGCGACTCGCTCGCGTACTGCACGCGGAACTGACGCGCGTCGGCCCAGCGCGCGTACATGCGCGCGAGCATCGCGACCCAGTCGCAGCTGTCAGTGCCGCCGGCGCCTGCCTGTATCTCGATGAAGCACGACGCCAGGTCGCTCTCGCTCGCCAGCAGTAGCTCCACGCGCAGCGGGCGCGCGTCCGCGAGCACTTGAGCCATGCTCTCGGCGCACTCGCGCATCACGTCCGCGTCGCGCTCCTCGCTCGCCAGCTCGAAGAGCGCCTTGCTGTCCAGAAAGCGCGCCTGCAGCTCCCGAACACGCTGCGCGCGCGACTCCAGCGCCGCCAGCTGCTGCGTCACGGCCGCCGCGTGCGCCGGATCGCTCCAGAGCGTTGGGGCCGCCGCCTCGGCACGCAGCTTCGCGAGCAGCGACTTCGTGTGCGGCGCGGCCGCCACCGCGTGCAGCGCCGTGAGCTCCCGCCGCGCGCGCTCCGAGCGCTCGGCGAACGGCTCGTCTGCCGTGGCGTGACTGCTGCTGCTTCTTCTCGCGAGCGCCGCAGCGAAGCCGAAGCCGGCGGGCGGGTGGGCGGCACGGCGCGCCGCCGCGACCGCCACCTTCGCAATGACGAGCATACTTGCGAATGCGGTTGATCCGAGGAAATAACCTGGTTATATTGGAACAGGTTATACTTGAAGCAGTCCTTCACCGCTTGGGCGACGCGAACGCCGCCGCGCGCACCACCTCCCGGTGCGCCACGTGTACGAATCCGTCGGCGCCGCGGCGCGGCGCAAAGTCCGTCTCGACGTCCCACTCGCTGAAGCGCCCGCCGTCCGCGCAGAGCTCCAGGAAGAGCTGCGCGCTCGCGTCGCCAAAGTCGTTGCCCCAGAGCAGCAGACTCTGCAGGTGGCTGGCGTCCGGACGCTCAGCGCTCAAACACGCGTCGGCGATCGCCGCGAGCCCTGCGTCTGTGAGGTACGTCGAGCACAGCGCGAGCGCCGAAAGATTCGAGCTGTTTTGGCGCAGCAGCTGCGCAAACGCGCGGGCGCCCGCGTCTCCGAGTCGGTTGGCGCTCAGGTCGAGCTGCGCGAGGGACGCGTGGTTGAGTACGAGCGCTGCGAGCGCCGACGCGCCTGTGGCTCCGATGGCGTTCGCGCGCAGCACCAGACTCTGCAGCGACTGGTTATCCAGCAGGCGCTCGGCCAGCACCTGCGCGCCGTCGTCCGTGAGCTTGTGCTTGCACAGGCTGATGGCGCGCAGCGTGTCGTTCACCTGCAGCATCTTGCCGATGTGCTGGATCGCTTCCTCCTGTCGACGAAGTAGCGAATGGCATGCAGTGATCCACACAGACGATCACACAGGTCAGAGAGCGCCCTTCCTCAGCAGCATCAGGAGACTCCGGCTGCTGTTGACGCACCTCGGTGGTCTTGATGACCGGGTTGTCCAGGTTGAGCGTGTGCAGCACAGTGTTCGAGCGCAGAGCCGCCGAGATGGCGATGAGGTTCTCGATCTCGAGCTCCGTGTTGCCGATGTTGAGCTCCTGCAGCCCGCTCTCGCGCGACGCCAGCAGCTGCGCGATCGCGTGGCCGCCTCCGACGCCCAGGGGGTTGTCTTGGAGGTCGAGCTTGCGTAGCGTGGTGTTGTCCCGGAGAGCGGCGCAGAGCAGGCTGCAGCTCTCGCCGCCGAGGCGGTTCCCGCTCAGCACCAGCTCCTCGATCGTGCTCGAGTACAGCGCCGTGCTCTGCAGCATCCGAGCGAGACTTGGCGCGGCGTCCAGCAGGTACTTGCGCTCGTCGTGCGCGTGCTGGTGATGCTCATCGTCGCAGCCGCCGACCACGTCGTCCTGCTCCTCGCCCAAGTGGTTGAATCGCAGGTCGAGCACGCGGATGCCGGACAAGTTGCTCTTGAGCACGGCGGCAGCGAGCGCCACGACGTGGATGTTGCGCACGCGGTTGCGGAAGCACTCGCGCGAGTTGCCGGCGAGCACGAGGCGCCAGTCGCGGCGGCTCTTCCTCTTCCCCGTCGCCTTGGCGCCGCTGCCTTCTTCTTCGTCGTCTTCAGCTTCGTCGTCGTCTGCTCCGCCGCCGTCGCGTTCTTTGGCTTCGCGGCGAGCAGCGAGCGCCTGCGACGTGCGCAGCATCCCGGCGATGTGGCTCTCGCTCTTGGGGAAGAACGTCGCGACCTGGTCGATCACGTCCTTGCGCGCCGTGATGCCGAGCGAGAGACTCTCCATCTCGTAGTTGTGAACGAACTCGTCCATGACGCGCTCGTCTTCAGGTGACAGCAGCAGCAGCAGCAGCAGAGCTCCAGGCAGCAGAACACACACCAGTCGATCGTGACGCTTGGCGACTCTTCAAGATCGCGGCGGCTATCAGTGTTGGAGATGCCCGCGAAGGCAGCGACGGCTGCTGCGTCTGCTGCGCCTGCACCAAAGGCGGCGGCGGCGACGCCTTCCGCCAAGGATGAGCGGCCGGAAGACGCAGTCGCGTCGCTGCACACGGACGACGAGCAGGTCGGCGTGCGCAGCGGCACGTTCTCCTTCAGCGACGGCGCCAAGTACAGTAAGAGCGCTGTTGATGAGCGTCAATCGCCATGCCCGGATCTCAAGCGCCTGTGCGTGCGTGCGCGCGTGTGTGATACCAGAGGGCGAGTACGCGACGCAGAACGGGCGGGTAGTGCGCCACGGAGTCGGCACGCTCGTGAGCGGCCCCGAGCGCTACGAAGGCCAGTGGGAGAGCGACGAGATGCACGGCAGCGGCGTCTACCACTTCGCGACCGGCGCGCGCTACGAGGTGCGCAGGGGTCTCAAGGCCGCCCGTCGTCGTCGTCATGGGACTCTGTCACACACTTGCCTGCGTGCACAGGGCGCGTTCCAGCACAACGTGTTCCACGGCGCGGGCGTGTACACGTGGGCGGACGGCGCCGTGTACGACGGCGCGTGGCACTTTGGCCGCATGCACGGTGACGGGCGCTACGTGGACAAGGACGGCGTCGTGTGGCGCGGGCGGTTCGTGAACGGCAAGTACGACAACGGCCGCGTCTTCCACGCGCTGCGGTGAGGCGGAGGTGACGAGACCTTCCCGCCCGCACGCACGCACGCTCTCAGCCGTCCCGGCAAACAGTCATACCATGTACACACTATACTGATAACTTAGCACTCACAGTGCCTCCTGCTCGGCGGGCAGTCCGCGTGTGCGCTACGTCATGAAGGACTCGCGCAGCAGGGAGCTGGAGCGGTCCGTGGCCTCCAGCAGCCCGCTCTGGAGCCCGTCGATCTCGTCGAACGAGATGCTCCCGCTCCCGTACAGCTCGGTCTCGCACGCCATGAGCTGCTGCATGAAGCCGTGGTTCGGAAAGATGAGCGGCCGGCACTTGAGCACGTGCGCGTACGCGGCCGAGAGCGTGCACCGCGTCGTGACCATGACGTACCAGATCACGATCGTGGCCGAGCGTGAGACGCCCTGTATGCAGTGTACGAGCACGCGCGCGCCGCTTGCCTCGCGCGCGGCTCGGTCGATGAACGCCGCCGCGGACGAGAGCTTCGCGGCGATGTCGGCGTCCTCGCGGTCCGGGATGTCAATGTCCAGGTACGTCACGTGGTCGAGCTTGACGCGGTCGGCTGTCGGCGCGCCGACGTTGACCACGTGCGTGATGTGCAGCGCCGCGAGCACCTCGGGCGCGCTCGCCTGCCAGAAGTTGCCGAGGAAGAGCAGCCCCTCGAGGATCTCGTTCGGGTACGCGTGGATCGTCGCCGCCGGCTTGTTCGCCGCCGGCGGCAGCTCGCCGCAGATCGCCGGCCGCGACTGCAGCAGGAAGTCGTACTTGCGCGCGAAGAGCGGGAAGCCCTGCGCGAGGAAGCGCACCGAGTAGACGCGGCCCTCGGTCAGCAGCAGGCGCGCGACGCGGTAGCCCCAGTCCATCTTGTAGAGCACGCTCGAGCGGTTCGCGCCGATGACCACGACCTCCATGAGGTCGCGCGCCGCGAGCTTGAGCGCCAGCGCGCGGTTCTGCGCGAGCTCGATGACGTCGTCCACGCTCTTCTTGCGGCCCTTGGCGTACGCGCAGTTGAGCGCGCCGGGCAGGTGGCGCTCCGCGAACTCGTCGGCGTCGCGGCAGTCGACGACCACGACGCCGTGCGTCTGTATTGCGTTGTAGAGCGTCGTGACGGAGATCGTGGGCACGCGCGGGCGGCGGCGCACGAGTGCCGAGAGCCGCCGCGACGCCGTGAGCCCCGTGAGCGAGCGGCCGCTGTCCACGAGGCCATCGTCGTCGCAGTCGTCGTCGTTGTCGTCGTCGTGGGTGCGGGAGTGGCGCCGGCGGCTGCCGTGCGCGCGACTCGCGCCGCTGCTGCTGGCGACAGTGCTACCGGACGTGAGCAGCAGTTCCGGGTCGTCGTCGTCGAGCGCTCCGGCGACTGTGTTCGCATTGGCGGGCGACGCGCGCGCCAGCTGCGCCACGTCGGTGCCGGCGGGCGAGACCACCTGCAGCTGCGGGTCGCCGCCGCCGCACTGCGCGAGCTTCGCGCACCAGTCGGCGATCGGCATGGAGACGCGTCTGCTTTTTCTGCTGCTGCGAAGCGCTAGCCGCTCGCTGGGCAAGTGCGAGAACGGGGCGCTTGAAGGCGGCGGCGCCTACCTTCCTGCTTGACGTCGACGACGCTTGGACACACACACTTCGTTCAGAAGCCACAAACCGAATAGGGTTCGCGGTATCGAAGATAGAAGGTCCGGATGCTATTGGATTGTATGCACAAGCCACAAGTAGACAGCATAAACAATGCGAGGATGAAGTCAGACCACGATGTTGGCAGTTTGTGGCTCACCCAAGCATGGGTTCGCTAGTCTGGTACAGATGTCGTGGTTGTCTGTATGCATGAAGCTGGATCGATGTCTCCTTTGTCATCGTCCTTATCTTGACCAGCACGTGCAGCTTCACCATGCGTGCTGTTCATGGACCCATCGCCTGCTGCTGCGTATTGAGCTGCTGCATGCTGCACCTGCACCTCCGTGAGAACAGAGAGAACGCGCTCCCAACCAGAAAGTGCCACGACGCAAATCCACCAGAACGTGTGGCTCAGCGCGCTCGGATCACGGACGCCACTTTCGCCGCCACCCTGACCCAAAACCAAAGCCTGGCGCAGCTGCCGCCGCCGGCGATCTATTGCTCTAACGCTGCTTCCTGTCGCTCGAACGCCAGCTTGGCCGCCTCGTACGTCGAGATCATGATCGCGCACGCCGGCGCGACCTTCGCCACGCGTGGTCCGAGCCCCGCCGAGAGCCCTGCAAACCCTTCCTGCCGCCAGACCTGCCGCAGCATCTGCAGCGACGAACTCGTCGGCTCGCCCGCCGCCGCCTCCGAGTACAGCGACGCTTGCTTGCGCGTCTTCACCACGTCGAACGGGTGCGTCGCCACGGTCGCGAATGCGCCCGCCGACATCCCCGCGAGCAGCGCCACGACCACCTGCCGCTCATGCGCGCTCTCGATGCGCACGCGCGGCGTCAGGAAGTCCTTCGAAGACTCGATGCCGAGCCAGTAGAGCGCCGAGAACGGGATGTCACGCGCCAGCGTCGCGCCGAGCCCGTGATAGAGCTCGCGCACGCCGCCCTTCGCCGCCAGACGTGCGTGCGCCACGAACGAGTGCGCGCTCTCGCCCGACTGCATGCGCACGCGGATGAGCTCGAGCGGCGAGAAGACGGACGCAGCGCCTGCGCGTGCGAGTCCGCCTGCGAGCATCGCCAGCACGCCGTGGTTCACGGCTGGGAAGACTTCTTTGCCTCTACTTAGCATCAGCTCGTAGGACGTGAAGTACAGCGCAGTGGACGGCACGGCGAGCAGCAGCGTGGGCGGCAGACCCGCGTAGAGCGCGAGTGGACCCTCGAGGCGCACGATGCGCGCCATGGTGTTGAGCACGCTGTTGGGCTTCGGCGCGCACGACAGCTGCTCCGCCGAGCACTTGCACGCCTTGAGCAGCTGCGCCTTGGGTAGCATCGTGTCCATGAGGCCGTTCGAGAAGTTGTAGTGCGAGCACTACGGTTTGCAGCCACCAGAGATCATCGTTAGTCGATGAAGGCATCGGTGGTGGACACTTGCGGTAACGTCGCGAACGCACTCGTTGCACGACGGGCGGGACTTTCACTGCGCTCGGCACCTGCACCTGCAGCCGCGTCTTCACCACCTCAAGTGCTACGCTCAGCAGACACCAGCGTCACTCTCCAATCACATGGAGACTACAACCACGTCGAGCAGCTCACGTACGCGTCACCTGCAGAGCACACAGCAGTGGGATGAGCTCAGCCGTCTCTGTGCAGGCCACCGCGCGGACAAAACAAGCTCACCACGAGAGACGTAAGCACCGCGCCGACGGACGCGGCCAGCGGCTTCCTCACGCGCTCGTCCATCGCTGCTCGAAGCACAAGTCGCACCAATCACCGCCATCCATCGTTCGTTATTTTCGAGCGCTATTAGATGTCTAGCACTCTATTAGCAAACAAGCGACGCGCGGTTAACAACCTTGATGTGAGGCGTCTTTTCGAAATCCAGCCCATTTTTTCAGTGCTATTTTTACATGAAATAATAGATACCAAGGTCCGCCGCACGCGATCCCCGCAGCTTGGGATTTGTATGATTTTTATTGAGGAATCATGCTCATGCGCGGATAAAACAGGTGCGCCGCCTCTCGCTCCCATACTAAAGTTCATACAAAGGCGCGTCGCAGTCGAAAGCAAGCCACCAAGCAAGCACACCAGCAAGCAGCAAGCAGCATCACGACGACGACCATGATGGAGCCGACCGCGACGACCAGTGCGTCTCTGTGCATATGCAGCGAAGAGTGTACCACATCGACTGCTGACGCGTAACACGCTCGCTAACTGCGCACGCGTGTGCGACCTTTCTGTATGTGGTCAGCCGCGCCTGCGCCCGCGCGCCAGGGCTCGAACATCCAGGTGCCGCAGGTGTTCAAGGAGAAGGCGGACGCGCTCGCGCACCAGATCTCTACCACGGACATCAAGCGCATCAATGGCTACATGCGCCTCGCGAACCTCGTGTGCGCCGCGCTGCTCGAGGTCACGTGTGTCATCCGCCTCTTCTCGGTGCCGAGCTACGCGCACTTCCTCGTCGTCATCTACATCATGTACGTGGTGGATCTCAAGTCACACGTGTTTAGTGGTCCGATGCTGAACTCCCGTATCTCTCGGCTTGCCGCAACAGGTTCCAGGCTGGCGCGCTCGTGTTCCTCGAGAACCACGAGCAGTTCCCGTCGATCGCTGAGAAAGTGAAGATCAACTTCGGGTTCATGTTCACGGCGTTCGGCAAGGCGGCGTTCATCCTCTCGTGCGTCCATCGCACCAACTGGTCTCGAGCGCTAGGGCTCCAGCTTTCTCGGTGTGTGCTCATAGATGATGCCGTTGTGCTGTTCCAGGATCTCGTTCCTGTCGTTCTCGCAGGGCGCGTTCGGTGTGATCGTCGGCATCCTCTTCTTCTTGCTCGCGCTCTTCAACTTCTTCCTCATCTACCGCGTACGTGGCTGGTATCACTTGGTATCAGGTCGTTCGACCGAGATCTGACGCTGATGCCTCTTATCCCACAGCACCCGGCGTACCAGGCGCACATGACGAAGACCGAGGCGACGAAGCAGCAGGACGAGGACCTGGAGGACATGCCGGAGCTGCGCTACAACCAGGCGCCGGTGGTGGCCGTGGTGCAGCCGCCCAGCACGAAGTCAGCGCATGTGGTCGTGTAAGCGCGTGGGAGCGTCCAGCGACTCGGCCGTCGACTTCTTCCCACACTGCATGCTTCCTGCATTCATTTTTCCAGCAGCGCCGCCGCCGCTCTCGTTGGCGACGGTCTGCGTAGGTACTTTAAGCTTCAAATGAGGTCATGAGCAGATCTCCGACGTGTGTGGAGGGGACAAAGGGAACCAGAACCGACAGACCGAACGACCGCGCACACACACTCTGCATGCAGCTGTAGTCTCTTGCTCGTCGCTTCCATGTCGACGGTCCATTCTGGTGGTGCAGTGCCAGTAACAAGCACAGCTCCTCTCTGAATCGCCGGCAGCTTACTCCTTCGCCTCGCCGCCGTGCTGCGCGACGACACCGTTGCCGTGGTACTTGAGCGTCTTGACCCAGTTGCTGCGGCGACCCGTCGGGTGCTTGAAGTGCACGTGCGCCTTCTTGCCCTCGCGCTTGAGCAGGTTGTCGACGTTCTGCGGCAGGAAGTTGTACGCGTACGAGATCTCCCCGTCGAACTTGCCCACCTCGGCAGGCTCCTCGACCTCGATCTCCCAGCCTGATACCCACAACGAACGCACCACCAGAATGCACACTGTCAGCTCCACCACACACAGTCGACCTCGCTTCCTAACAACACCATGCACGCACCCTGCTTCTCAGCAAAGCGCATGGCCTCCTCCTTCTTGTCGAACTTGAGCACCATGCCGTGGAGCGCGTCCGCCGTGCTCGTCCAGCCCATGAGAGGGTTCTGCCACGTGCGCGGCGCGTCGAAGCGGATCTCCCAGTGGCGCGTGTTGTACGTGCCGCTCTGCATCTGGTGGCGCGCCGGCATGAAGATGTGCGCCTTGCGGCCGGCCGTGAAGTCGCCCGTGCCCGACACGAGCGACACCTCCTTCGGATGCGAGATCTCCGACTCGCCGACCGTCGGGCTCGCCGCCTCCGTCGCGTGGTAAGGAAGGACTGCGTTATGCGCACTCGGTCAGTTCTCTCCTTACATGTCCAGTACATAAAAACCGGCAACCCGCCCCCATGAGCGAACGCCTCGACGGGCGACGTACTGGTGCGCGCGGCGTCCTCGAGCTGCTGCTTCGTGAGCTTCTCCGCGAGCGCGTCCTCGGCGGCGAGCGCGGCGGCGGCGGCCGCTGCGTCGTCCTTGCTCGCCTCAGCGGAGAAGCAGCGCGCGGCCGGGGCGCGCACGCTGGCGGCGGCGGCGCGGGTCGAGCGGAGCACGCGCAGAGCCATTTTTGTCGGTCGCGCTGCTGTTGCTGGTGGTGTGGTCTTGCTTTCTCCCTGTGTGTGGCGTTGGTGCCAGACTCGCGCTTAGGTGCGAATTGTGTCAACGACAGACTCGACTAAATACGAATCGCTCCTCGACCTGCTCTGTTATCCTGACATTGAACTCGGAGCCTTGGGCTCGAACTTGAGCACTGAGCACACGGCCACCACGCGACAAGAATGCGAGCAGAAGCACAGGGGGTCGCTGTCGCCCATCGATCCAAAGGGCAGAACTGCAACAGCATTTGCAGTCTGCCGAGCAGAAGGAGACGCGAGCGTCCCCGCTGGATAGAGCACCACTTCTTCCAGCGTCGTCAGTGCGGTGAGGAACCGCTCGACCTCGAGAGGATCGACACGCCTCGGCCACTGCCACGCATCTTCGTCGCTCACGTCGTCGCCCAAGTAGAATGGCAGCACGTTGTCCACGTCCAGATCGAGCTGCGAGAGGATGAAGGGCGCGACGCGGCCATTGTCCCAGTCCATGCGCGGCCGCAGCCCGAACACCTTGCCGTGCTTCTTCACGAGACTCAGCTCGAGCGTCACGTAGTCGTCGACGATGCTCTCAACCACACTCTGCAGCGCCGGCGCAACCTGGAGAGAGGTGATGAAGCATCAGCAGTGTGACATTAAGCTCAGCCTTCAACGCTTCCGAGCGCCACCCAACGCCGCGCGGAGCCTACATGACGGTAGTGCGCCAACATGGCCAAGCAGTTGTCCTCGATCTCGGCGTCATGACGACCGCGAACTTCTCCGCCAGGTAGCGCACGTACTGCTCGATCACGGGACGGAAATGGTCGCCGACCTGGCGGTTGATCGCCAGTGACGCTGGCCCCTTGATGTCGAAGCCGTGGCTACCGGCGTACACGAGGTTGTCGAGCTGCACGAAGCTGTAGACCTTCTCAGTTGAGCGGCCAGTTACGATCGCCGTCACGAACGGCCGAGAGCGCGCGCAGAGTACTGCGCATGGTATCCGACATGAACGCGTGGTCAGTCACGTCCACGATCGGCGAGAGCGTGCCGTCGTAGTAGAGAACACGACGGACTGCTTACCTGACGAAGTATTCGCACCAGTAAAACTTGGTCACAAGTTTGTTTGCGCACACGTTGGACATAGCGGCGCACGTGCGTGTTGCACAACCTACCTGCACGCGTGGTCATCCTTCTCCGGTATTGAGAGACGTCTATTATCGCTTTGGATGGTCAGCATCAGGGGTGGAGGGATGGTCGCCGAATGAATATCCAAATTGATTCGGACACTTTCGCATACAAACTTCGAGTAATTCGACTAATTACGTGTCAGTGTCGGCGTTCTTCGGAAAGATCCACTTCGACCAGTTGGCACTTCGACATCCTCCGAGAAGACACGAGTCAACCAGCAAGCGGCGGCGGCAGCGGCACAGCGAAGAAGAGCTCACACCACTTCTCGCCGCCTGCCACGCACCTGTCCCTCTCCATACCCCTACCGCTCGATGCACGTGAGCCAGGCCCACGCGTCGATCCGCCGCTCGCGCACCTTCAACGATCCGGCGATGCCCAAAGTCGGCGAGCTGCGTGCGGCGCGCACGGACGAGAAGTCGACGCTGCTGCCGCACGCGCAGTCGTCGCACGGGACCCCTCGGCGCGGCGCCGACGCTCCGCCGCCCAGCTGGCGCGAGGACCTTGTCGCCATGCGCAACATGGTGATCGGTCAGCGCCTGAACGTACTGCTGCTCGCGGTGCCGTTCGCCGTGTGGTCGTACCTGGCGCCGTGGAGCGACGCGTGGGTCTTCGCGCTCAACTTCGTCGTGCTCGTGCCGCTCGCCAACATGCTGGGCGAGGCCACGGAGGCGCTCGCGTTCCACACGGGCGAGACCATCGGCGGGCTCGTGAACGCCACGTTCGGCAACGCCGTGGAGGTCGTCGTCGCGGTCTTCGCGCTGCGCCAGGGCGAGATCGCGGTCGTGCAGGCATCGCTCATCGGCTCCGTGCTCTCGAACCTGCTGCTTGTGCTCGGGTGCTCGTTCATCGCCGGCGGCTTTGCGAACAAGGAGAACCAGTTCAACGCCACGGGCGCGAGCGCCAACTCGTCGCTGCTCATGCTCTCGAGCTTCGCGATGCTGCTGCCGTCGTACATCTACTACTTCTCGGACCACGAGGGCGAGAAGGACCGGATCGCCAATACGCTCGCGCTCTCGCGCATCGCCGCGATCTTCCTGCTCTTCATGTACGCGCAGGACCTGTTCTTCCACCTCTACACGCACATCGAGCTCTTCCAGGGCGATCCGGACGACGACGAGATCATGGGACTCTCAAAGCGCGCGAGCGCGATCATGCTCTTCTCGGCCACGCTGCTCGTCGCCGCGTTCTCCGAGATGCTCGTGGCGTCGATCGACGGCTTCGCGGCCCAGCTGAGCATCAGCAAGTCGTTCATCGGCATCATCCTGCTGCCGATCGTGGGTAACGCCGTGGAGCACGTGACGGCGGTCAAGGTGGCGCTGAACGACAAGATGGAGCTCGCGATGGGCGTCGCCGTGGGCTCCGCCACGCAGGTGTCGCTCTTCGTCGTGCCCGTGGTCGTGATCGCCGGCTGGGCCATGGGGCAGCCCATGACGCTCGCGTTCCCGCAGTTCGAGATCATGATTTACCTCATGGCCATCGTCATCGTGTACGCGATCATCGCGGACGGCAAGAGCAACTGGCTCGAGGGCTCCATGCTCGTCACGGCGTACGCGCTCGTGGCCGTCGCGCTCATCTGGGTGCACATCCCGAACAACTAAGCAGCGCGTTCGTCACCCTTCGCACGCCTCAATGCATTGCCAACGCTTCGTTCGTCATCATTGCTCGTGGTCTATTGGGTCGTAGTAGTCTACAGTACATGCCTAGCTGCTCTATCGTCACCGCTCGAAGGGCTGGCGCGTGACGCCGGCCATGCAGTCGACGCACACGCGCACGCGGCGCACGAGGCCGATGCGCTCCTCAGCGTCCTCGGCGCTCGAGCAGCTCCCGCACGTGTAGTAGCCACAGAGGCAGCAAAAGTGCTTCTTGCGCAGCAGCAGCGGCTGGAACGGCGCGTCGCACGTGAAGCAGCTCGACGACAGCGCGTGCAGCGACGACGACGACGAGAGCGACAGCAACCGCGGGCTCCGCAGCAGATGCATGGCGCCGAGGCGCCGCCGGCGCACGATGCTCACCCACTTGCTCGTCACGCGCGTCATCTTGCGCAGCGTCTGCACCGTCGACTCCCGGAGCTTGGCGTCCGCGCCATCGCGCTCGGCGCTCAGCTCGTGCGTGCCGTAGAAGAACACGACCGTGTTCTTCGTCGTCGGGTCCTCACGCAGCACGTAGCCGGCGAGCGCGTCGCCGACGATGCCCAGGCGGCGCTCGCCCGACGACGTCACCAGGTCGTGGCTATGGCGGATGGTCTGTACGACGCGGCACGCCGTGCGGCGCTCCTGGTCCGTCTCGACGTAGTCCAGCAGTGTGACGTTGCGCTTGCTGCGTAGGTGCTGGCTGCGGCGGGTGCGCATGAGCAGGCGGCTGCGGCCAAAGGACAAGAACTTGACCGACAGGTGTGCCGACTGCGCGCCGGAGCTGAGTGTCGGCACGGAGCGCACATTAACCGCGTAGCCGAAGCGGTCGCCGAGGATCTCGATGAGGCTCGCGTTGAGCTGGTCCGAGTCCTCGCTCGAGAGCACGTGCGAGATCTCGTCGATGGAGCACGGCACTGTGGAGCGCGCGACGACGCTGAACGCGCGCGCCGAGCGCTGCTCGAACACGGCTTCCTGCGCGCCGCAGCGACGCTGAGTCCATTCGCCGCTGGTGACCGCGCTCGAGGTGGCAGCCGCGAGCACGCGGAACATGGCGGAGCGTGCGAGGCTGCCGAGCACCTCGTTGTCGGCCGCGTCGTCGCCTTCGACGTCCGAGCGGAAGTCGTCAGTGTCGAGGGACGAGGTCGGCGACGTGGCGCCGGAAATGCGGCTGCTTGTGGACTTGTTGTCGCAGCAGGCTGCGTCCGGGACGCACACGAAGGGGCAGCGCATGGCCACCGGCGACGTGTGCGGCATGCTGCTGGTGCTGCGTGACGAGCTGTGTGACGGGCGGTGCGCGCGAAGACGCGAATTGGAGAATGTGGTCCTCGTCTGAGAGGCGCCGGTCGGTGGCGGCGGCGCTTTCAGCGCATGCGTCAAGCGTGGTGGCGGTGGCGCCGCGGCGGCCACGTCGACAGGTTCGAGCTGGATACGACCTGGACTCAGCGGAAGGTCCACTGTGTTCGGATCAAAAAATGAGTTGGGAATATACTTTTCTACTGTCACCGAGTTGGAATAGCCAGAAGTCGCAGAGAAAGCGCTTTTCAGACATAAAAAAATTCACCAAGCAAATATATTTAACAAATTTCTGACTACTTGATCGGTATCACCAGCCAAATGTGCGTTTTCTGAATACTTGGTCGGAAAGTAGAAAAATGTATGTTTCGTGGAGCCAGCTTCAGAACTCGGAGCTCTTGAACCTTGTCACGGAACTCTCGAGGGTTCCGAACTTGCTCAGCGCCACACAACACATGCCGATGTGTGTGCGCAGACAACATACCCGCGCGCTGTGATATCACTTTGAACTCAGCCGATGAATATTTGCTGGAGTTTATTCACACTATCAAGTACGGCCGACAAGGTCCTTCCACGTCCTCCTCGTCAATGCTGTGTCCTTCGGTGCCACGCTTCCCTTGACGGGCCTGGATCACCGCGCGCTCCGCTTGCTGGCGCTGCAGCTCGTTGCAGTACTCCCACCTCTGGGCTTCGCTTCGCTCGAACGCCTGCTGGCGCGCCTCGGCGCTGCAGCTCACGCACACGCGCACCTTGTCCACGATCCCGATGTGCTCCTCGACTTCCTCGCTGCGCGAGCAGCTCCCGCACACGATCTGACCGCAGAGGCGACAAAAGTGCTTCGTCCGCAGTGCCAGTCGAGTGAACGCCTGCACGCACACTGCGCAGCTCGGCGACCGTGCGTCGCTCGGAGCGCGGTCGAGGATCTTGTGAGTGCCGAGGCGCCGGCGCGTGGCGATCGCGACCCACTTGGCGCTCACCTGCGCCATGCGTCGCAACCGATACAGCGTCCCGGGTCGTAAGGACGCTCCTGGGCCGCGCGCAAAGTGTGTGGCGTAGAAGAAGACCGTCGACTGCCTGCTCTCGGGCTCCTCCTGCAAAATGTACCCGACGAGTACGTCACCCAGCGCGCTCTGCCTCTCGTCGATGTCAAAGTCCCGCGTGCGCGCGAGCGTATGCATCACACGGCACGCGCTGCGCTGCACGACGTCGGCGTCGACGTAGTCGAGGAAGTTGGCCGTCCGCTTGGTGGACGACAACGGGTTCGCGCTCGAGAACGAGATCGTCTTGATGGACAGGTGCGACTCGGGTGCGCTCGTTGGCACCGCGCGCACTGTGACGCCGTACGCGTACTGGGCGCCGCAGATCTCGAGCATGCTGGCGTTGAACTGGTCCGAGTCGGTGCTCGAGAGCACGCTCGAGAACTCGTCGACGGTGCAAGGAACGAGCGACTTGGCGATGATGCTGAACGCGCTCGGCGACTTCTGCT
This sequence comes from Globisporangium nodosum, assembly GCA_023334105.1. Lineage (NCBI taxonomy): Eukaryota > Oomycota > Peronosporomycetes > Pythiales > Pythiaceae > Globisporangium > Globisporangium nodosum. The sequence goes on from JAASGA010000031.1 coordinate 17,980, forward strand.
CGAACACGTGCTCGTTCGCGGTCCCCTTGCACTCCGTCCATCCGCCGCTGTGGAACGCGCCGAGTGCCATGGACTTGACCTTGTGCATCGCGGTCTGCGCGAGGCTGCCCAGGATCTCGTCGTCGGTGCTACTCTGGTCGGTTTTGTCCCTGTGTATCGCGGTCTGGCCGAGGCTACCCAGGATCTCGTCATCGGTGCTGCGCTGGTCAGTCGCAGTTGCGGCGTTCGAGCTCGAGCGCCTCGAGCGGGGACTGCTGTTCTTGGTCGACGACGGGGACAACGGCTCGAGGCTGCCGAGCAGGCTCATGGTGTGGCTGTGGAGGCTGCCGGTGCTCGCGGACCGGAACTTGGACTGACGTTGGAGCCGCTCGTCGTTGCCCTCCTTTTCAACGCTGAAAGGATTCCGCGCCGACATCGAGAGCCTCTCCTGCGCTGGCTTCAAGAGCTGCTTCGACATCGTTCAGCGTGTGAGCGGGACTGCGAAGTGCGGGTTCTGCGTGCGAGCAGCTCAATACCAGAGTGTGGATGTGTGGCGTCACTAGGTGCCTTGCCCGCCTCGCATGGATATCGCAACGAGCGATCTCCTTCCAACGGCGCTTGAAGGTCGAACAACTCGACGTGTTACTACCAGGCGCTTCCGGTCGCACAGACACGTTCTTCCATTGACACTTGAGGCCAGCACGCGAACTCGCTTGAAGAGAAGCGTCGAACGGGCATTGGCGGTGTTTGCTGGTCGGACCTGACTGCTCGAACGATTCGATCAACAGCGTAGCTGCGCGTGGCGACATGAACGAGCGACCAGGTTCGAGTACCGCGCTCGCGCTCTGGTCACACGACTGATAAGTGGCCAGTAGCGGTAACCACAAGCCAGCGAGCTCAACAGTCTCCTCCCGGGTTGCTCAACAAGTTTTTCGAGGTGGTGCGCCGCTAGAACACACAACGCAGGCGTCGCCGATCGATGGTCGTGCACACGGCATGCACCGACAATACGCAAGTCGAGTGTGCGCTGGCGCAAGATAGCTCGCCGATGATCCTCGAGCAACACCAACTCGGCGTGCGCTTGTTACACATGACGACGTCATGACCGATGCATGCAAACGAACGAAAGGTGCCATGGCGACTGCCAAACCACGCACTCGAGCGTGCTGCTCCAGCGAGGACAACGAGCACTCTCAGTACTCTCAGTCAGCCTACAATCTGCAACCTATAGTGAAACAACCTATATCGATCAACTTTGAAGTTGCCCTTACTACAAAAGTCGGAGCTTTTCAGGCGCGCTCCCGAGCAGGAGGTCGTCGAAGGCGCAGTCGAGTGTATCGCGACCTTCGTAGCACTCGCTCTCGCTGTCTCGCACGGGGCGTGAGCAGAGCGCTTTCTGGTTCACGTCCTTGACACAGCCTCGACACACGCGCAACCGCCGGACCTTGCCGAGATCCTGCTCGACGTCCTCGATGCTCGAGCAGCTCGCGCACGCGTGCGACCCGCAGAGCGAGCAAAAGTGGCGCTTCCGGAAGAGCTGGTGGAACTCCTCGCCGCAGCCGACGCACGACAGCTCGAGCAGCGAGCGCGAGGCGTCCACGTGCGGATCCAGGATCGGCTGCGCTCCGAGTCGCCGGCGCCGCACGATTGAAACCCACTTGGTCGACAGCTGCGCCAGCTTGCGGTACCGGTGGATCGCTGCGTGACGGTGCGCGCGGTCTTCGAACTCGCCGCTCGCGTACGTGCCGTACAACAGGATTACCGTGTGCTTCGTCTCCGGGTCTTCATGCAGCGCGTAGCCGCAGAGCGTGCCGCCCGCGCGAATGTGCACGCTCCCGTTGGGGCCACGGCGAGTGCGTGTGATCATCTGCAACGCACGGCGCTCGCAGCCCATTGCCGCGTCCCGCTCGGTGAAGTCCAAGTAGTTCCCCTCAGCGCCCATGGACGCCGGAGTGGAGTCGTTGAACGCGATCACTCGGAGGGCGAGGTTCGCGGTCGTGTCTGGTTTGCCTGTTGCAGCGGTCGGCACGGACCGGACCGTGACGCCGTAGACGAACTCGTGGCCGAGCAGCTCGATCATGCTCGCATTGAAATGGTCGGAGCTGCTGGTTGAGAGCACGGCCGAGATCTCCTCGAGTGTGCACGGCACCATGGACTTGGCGATGATCCGGTACTCGTTGTGTGACCGATGCTCCAGCACGAGCTCGCTCGTCGGCGACCGGAGCTGCTTCCACGTGCCCTTGACGAACGTGTTGCACGAGATGGAGCTGACCTGTTTCATGGCTGCACTCGCGATGCTGCGCAGCGCGTCGTCCTCGCTCAGGTGACTGCAGCTGCTCGAGGTGGAGAAGGAGGCGTGCGCTCGCAGCGGTGACATGGGTCCGAGCGTGATCGCGCTCTCGCTGTCGTCGGTGCTGGAGGTATATTGCGAGTTGCAACCGCAGGAGGACTCGCTGGTCGCCGGCTCCGAGTGCAGGCGCGTTCTCGGCGCGAAGAGCTCCTCTGGGCCTTCGGACTGCGAGCGCGACTTGAAGAGCATTCGCCAGGAGATGTGGTGGTGGGAGTGCAGATCCGCCATGCTTGAGTCTTGCAGGTTCTTGGCGAGCGTCCCGAGAGGTTTGTAGCAAAGTGTTGGGCTGTGTGTGTCTCGCGGAGCGGATTCAGGAGTGAACTTTTCCAGCGCCTCACTTCGAGCAAGAGGAGGAGGAAGAACAATCAACGAGCTGCGACAAATCGCCACGGCCATGTGTCCGGCGCTGCACGCGCTGCTCACGAACAGCTTGAGTGAAGACCTCGCGAGTCACGAACTCGAGTTGGAGTCCTCCAGCGGTGCCTCGTGTCGGACGAGCCAATTGCCGAGCGCCAATCGATCTCCCAAGAGTGGCACCTCAACCTCTGCAGAAGAGAAACGCAGCGCGACGTCACACCTCTTCGAGAGCACGTCGAGCTTTGAGAGCAAGTCGAGCGTCGAGCAAGGCGGGCGCGGCTGGAAGAAGCGCAGGCAGACCAAGGGGCAGGTAGGGACACCCTCTAAGCAAACCTGTCTGCTTGGCGATCAGCAAGCGAGATCCGAGAGATTGCGGTCGCCTGCTGGCAGTAGATTCCGTCCTTCTCGGAGGAAGACCCTGTCGTGTCCGTTGTGGAGCAAACCTCGCTCGAGCTTCGCGTTCGACGCGCACGACGTGCGCAGCTGAAGTTTGTGCTCCTTGGGGTCGTTGAAGCCCGACTTCGAGCCTTTCGCCCATGCCGACTTGGCTGGACAAGGGCTGGCTTGCAGACGATCGGTTGGTGGCGGCGACTCGCGCAGACCCCAGGTAGCAAGGCTCACAGATAGACCCAGCACCGAAAGGCGAGCACCTTTGGGCGTTCTCTCTCTATTATCTGGGACACCCTGCAGCTCCACCATCCATCTATCCAGCCAGCCAGCCAGCCCTCCTTTCCTCCCTCCATCATCCAGCAACCGCGTCGGCGTCTCGCAACGGCGAACCAGCATCCGGTCCGAACACTCCCGACCAACTTCGACACGCAATGCGTTATCACGAACAGAGTCCAAGTGCACGGAGGATACGAAGCGAGCGAGTCGGACTGCTGCGCATTAGCCGATGAACAATATAGATCAACCTTGAAGGAATACCTTGAGAAAAAGAGGGTTTGCTCGCAGCCCAACTTCGAGGATTTGACACGCACATCAGGCGACTTGGTGATGGCGCCACGGAGACGGCTGCTGCTGCTCACGCTGACGCTGAGCCTCACGGTGCTCTCGCTAGTCGCTCGGACGGGCGCAGGCGCAGCTGGGGTCGCTGCTGCATCGTGGTCGGAAGACGATGAGGAGGAGGACGACGACGACGACTCGGACGACTTCGACTTCATGTCGAGCGACGTGAGCAGCTCTGCTATGGCTCTCGTGGTGGTGGAGGCTGCGGGGAACGAACTAACCGGACGTTCGTGCAGCTGAACGGGATGTCAGCGGGTAGACAGAACGCCGCGTGCAGCGGGCAGCAGTGCGCTGCGACCGACGGATCCGGCGCCTCGATCGAATCCGTGGTGGCGCGAGGGCTCGTGACCAAGAAGCCCAAGGTCCAGGACATCCTCCAGGTACGGCCACACCTGTGCATGCACGCGTCCTGGCGTGCATTGAGGACGCTGAATGTCTACTTGTACGCTGTGTGGTGCTGTTGACAGGAGCACTTGCGATTCGCCACGGACGTGGACCGTAAGGTGTTCGATGGCGAGACGCTGGGCTACGTGACACCCTGGAACAGTCGCGGCTACGACTTCGCCAAGCTCTTCCGCAGCAAGTTCACGTACATCTCGCCCGTGTGGCTGCAGATCCGAGAAGACCTGAAAGACAAGACGCCGATTGTGACTGGCACCCACGACATCGACCAGCAGTGGATCCACGATGTGCGTGGCGGTGCTCGGACCAATAATGGCGCTGGTCCGAAGATTGTGCCGCGCGTCGTCTACGAGCGCAACAAGCTCGCGTCCGTGGACGTGCCGGTGATCATCAGTGAGCTCCTGGCGCTGAGCGACCGACACGCGTTCGACGGGTTTGTGTTCGAGATCCCCGTGGTGGAAGGGACGATGGACTTGCTACTGCGGATGGGCGAAGCGTTCCGGGACGCCAACAAGCTGCTGCTGGTCGTACTCAACCGCAGCACGAAGGGGGTGCGAAGTTGTTCGATCCGATGGGTGTCCGTGCGCTCTCATTCGTTCTCACTATCCGTTGTGTCGCATTGGAGTAGGGAAAGCTGCCGATCACGCACGAGATGTTCCAGGAGCTGCTCCCGCTCGTGCACCGGTTCTCGATGAACGCGTACGACCTGCAGACACCAGGACCCAATGCGCCGTATCCGTGGCTACGCATGACGCTCGAGGCGTTGTCCAGTGAGGAGAAGGCGAAGATCCTGCTCGGGATCCCGTTCTACGGCTACGATAACGCAGGTTTGCATCGCGTATCGACTGGACTTGTACGGCAAGGAACCACGATACTCATACTGCTGGTATCGATCTCCAGATGCTGTGACCGGACCTGCGCACATCGACACGCTCACGAACCAGGACGTCAAGAAGATCCGCTGGGACGCCATTGCCAGAGTAGGTGGATGCGGAGGCGTTCTCTCTTCCGATTACTCGGCGCTCACCCTCCCGTGTTGTCAGGAGTGTTCGAGCGAGTACTACGCGAAGCACACCGGAGATCGCCACGTGGTGTTTTACCCGTGTCTCCAGTTCCTCTACGACCGACTGCAGCTCTTCGAGGAGTACGGCGTCGGCGCAGCGATCTGGGAGATTGGTCAAGGTCAGACGAACGCACACAACACCTCTGCTGCGGCTGCAAGCTTACGAGAGCGTGCGATGTTTTCCTCTATGCAGGCTTGGATTACTTCTTCGATCTCCTGTAGCGACGCAAGCGCTTCCAAGTTGAGTGAAACGGGCAACAGCGACAGGCAGGTACATATCTACACGCAGCGTCACGGCGCCTTGGCAATCGCCTCCCCGTCAGACGCCGTTGCAGCCGTGATCGAAGCGAGTAGCTCCGCCTCGCACAGTGTGTTGCTGTTCGAGCTCGCGATCACTGCCGCATCCGCACCACTGTCCTGCAAACTTGACGCACCGGCAGTAGCAGTCGGCATGGCTCCAGCTTTCCGGCTCACGTCCACGAACTCCTTCAGCACTTTGCGAATGTCGCTGAGCGAGTCGACCCCGAACGAGCACGCGTGCCGCCCGCCGCTGTGCTGCACGTCGGGTCCGACGACCACCGTGAAGATTGACACGTCCTCTGCCATGCGCACGGGCACTTTGTGCAGCCGACTGAACGCGACCTTGTTGTCTTCGTCGGCGACCTCCTCGATCGAGTCGACGTCATTCTCGTCAAAGCCCGCCAGTCCTTGCAGTCTGCTGCTCGTCTCCGACGCAGCGCGCACTGTCGGATACTTCTTTGCAGCGCTGTTCGACGGCACCGGGACAACTGACTGCTGCGACTGCAAGGGCTTCTTGATAGCCGAGCCGCTCCGCTCGCGAGACTTTGCAGCAGCACCACCCTTCTCCTCCACCTCGCGCTTCCGATTGATCTCGTGCCGCTCGTTCGACTCCGTCACCAGCGTGGTGAGCGTCTGGAACATCTGGTCGTCCGTGACGTCGTCGCACACGCAGAGCACAAAGTCGACCTCCTGGTTGTTCTTCTTCGAGATCTGATGCGGGAGGGACAGGTGCTTGAGGATACCTTCCAGCACCTTCGTCTTTGTGCATCCTTCGTGCTCGACGCTGACGTACTTGTGTCCCTGGTAGACTTCGAGCGCCGTGCCAATGAGCTGGCGCTCGAGAATGATCTGCAGGTCCTTCGCCTGCCAGCCGCCAAAGTCCTGGTCTGCGTCGCCGTAGTACCACGTCAGCGAGCTCTCCTTGTCTTCGATGTAGCTCCCCGGTGTGCGATCTGTGAAGTTCACCATCACAGGAAGCACCAAGTCCTTCCACGACGTGTCTTCCTCGACGAACGAGTCTGTGCTGCTGAGAGGTCCGCCGCTGCTGTTCACGTTCATACCACCTTGGCTGGGGTTGTTCGTGTACCCTCCGCCTCCGTACGACGAGTAACTCGCCATGCTGCTGATGCTCAGACTGCGACGGCTTTGGCTGTCGGTCTGCGACAGAAACGTCGCGTCGACGGAGTTGCCGCTGCTCACTCCAGCGCGCGCTGTGGCCGAGTCGTAGTGGAACTTGCTCATCGTCTTCCACTGCTCACGCTCGTTCTTCAAGTTCATGCGGTAGAAGAAGCCGTCTTCCGCTGCGACGCCGACGCGCACGCCGTTCAACCACGTCTCCAGGAACTTGCGCTCGCGAGCGCTCAGGATGAACACCGTGTTGCTCTCATCCGCGCTCAGCGAGTCCAGGAGCGACTTGAAGTTCGGACCGACAGCTGCGAGCGGCAAGAGCGAGTGCTGCGGAGTCAACGTGCGGTCGTAGTCCAAGATGATCACGCGGTTCTTCGACTTGCGGTACGCCTGCACAATGTCCTTCAGGTCGAGCTTCGGCAACTGCGCGCTCTTCTCGCGGTTCTGCTGCACCGCACTGCCAAGCTCGCCCAGGAATTGCATGCTCCACGACGTCGCCGTGTTCGACGAGACGTATCGGTACAGCTTCTGCTGTCGAAGCTCGCGCTCGATGCGCGACATGCTCAGCGCCTGGTGGATGCTCACGGCGAGATCTTCCGTGTTCCACGGGTTGATCACAATCGCACCGCTGAGCGACTGCGAGCAGCCAGCGAACTCGCTCAGCACCAGCACGCCTGGACCTCCATTCTCGCCCTCCCAGTCGGTCAGGATCTTCGTTGGTGACAGTTGCGGCGACGCAACGCTCGACTCCTTCGAAGCTGATCCACCCAGCTTGTCTCCATCGCCGGCGGCGTTCATGCTGGAACTGCTGCTTCCACGCGCCGCCGCTGTCCCCGCTTTCTTCCGATCTTCCTTGCGCCGCATGAAGTGCTGCTGGCACACGACGAACTCGTGCGAGACCAGGTTCATACCGTCGCGAGTCGACGTGACCAGGCACACATCCGCCAGGTTGTACAGCGCGCAGAGCTCCTCATGCGGCGTCTCGCGCTGGTGGATGAAGTGGATCGGAGCGTAGTCCAGCGATCCGTACGTCCCGTTGATCCGTCCGACAAGCTGGTTGACGTGCGAGAGCAAGTTCTTGTAGCCGTGCGTGCTCATCTCAAGCTGGTGCGTTGCATCGGATCCAGCATTCGCTGGCGCTTCTGCGGCTGCTTTGCTAGCACTGCCCGGCTTCGCAGGCGAAACCGAACCTGGAGAGCCCGCGCTCTTGTCAGTAGTCGCACCGGACTCGCGTACACTGGACGAGCTCGACGACGAGCTGTCGACAGCCCCTGATCGTGACGAGATGCCGATCTGGATGAGCACGACATTGTGCTGCCACTCTGGGAAGCGGCTCAGAAGCGCCTCCATCGCCAGCAGCTTGTGCGGGATCCCCTTGATGTTGTCCAAGCGGTCGATGCCGAGAATGATGCGCTTCGACCCGAATTTGCGGTGCAAGTCGCTCACGCGGTTCAGCGTCTGCAAGCTCGAGGCGGCGCGCGCGAACGGCTCGACGCTGATGCCGATCGGGAAGACGCCGATGGACGTGACGTGGTCGCGGTCGCCCAGTGTGCTCCGGATGCCCTTGTGCGAGCAGTCCACACCAAGCAGGCGCTGGCACGTGGACAGGAAATGGCGCTCGTAGTCGAACGTCTGGAACCCGACGAGATCTGCTTGCAGCACACCCGTTAGCAACTGCGAGCGCACTGGAAGGCGCCCGTACACGTCGGACGACGGGAACGGAGTGTGCAGGAACCACCCGATGTGGCACAGCGGGATGCGCTGGCGCAGCAGCGACGGCAGCAGCATCAAGTGGTAGTCGTGGATCCAGACTGAGTCGCCTTCGTTGTAGATCTCGGCGATCGCGTCAGCGAAGCTCTCGTTCGCAGACTCGTAGGCGCGCCAGTCCTGCTTGTTGAAGCGCTTGCTCGCGTGGACGTTCGCGTTCGCGCCAGGCTGCGTCGCGAGCGCCATGGGCTCCGAGACGTAGTGGAAGAGCGACCAGAGCACCTCGGAGGAGAAGCCGTTGTGGCGGTTCGCGACCTCAGACGAGAAGAAGACAGGCAAGCAGTTGTGCTGCAGCAGCAGTCTGCGCACAGACTCGTGCTCGTCTTTGGGGATGTGCTGGCCGACCCAGCCGACCCAGAGAAAGTTGAGATCGTTGCGCACGCCCGTGAGGCACATGAGCTTGTCGAGTCCGCCGGTGGTCTTCGTGGCCTTCCAGCGGCCGGTCTGCGGTACGCGCTCGAGCACCACGGGCAGCGTGTTGGAGACGACGATGAGCTGGCTCGAGGCGGCGCCAGGCTGCGCGCTCGACGGCGCCGCCTCGTCCTCGCTGTCCTCGTCCTCCTCGGCGCGCAGCTGCATGAGCTGCAGCTGCAGCTCCTGGATGTTCGAGAGGATCTCCTGCTCCTCGATCGAGAGCGTGTCGAGCTTGCTGACCTCGTAGTCGGCGGCGCGCTGCGACACGAAGAACTCGTTGCGCGGCGACGTGACGGCCGGCGGCGGCGGCGGCGCGTCGCTCGACGTGCTGATGCGCAGCGCGGGCGGCGCGGCGGACTCGGCCATTAGCAGAGCGAGTGAGAGTGTGTGGCTCTCGCTTGGCAGGAAGCGCGACTTGTGGGCGGCGGCGCGCAGATCAGGAAATGCTGAAGGATCACTTCAAACGCGAGCCAAGCGACAGTTGGTGAAAGCAGCCATTGTACGCGACTATTCCGACCGGTTTTCTGATAGTACGAGACTATTTCTCGAGACTTTGGATATAGAAAGATTGTGATATCGAGTTTTATCTTAACATCATGACTAGATATGCAATATCCAAAACTGCTTTTGGTGGATTCCACGTATTTACAAAAACAGACATTCGACGCTTCGATTCGAAAGTGCAGAACAATGTCAGAGGAGCAGGAAGGCGCCACCAGCAGCAGCAGCTCTGTGGAGCCCGCGCCCGACGCCGCCGCCCCCGCGCGCAGCCTCTTCGACTCGCGCACCTTGAACGAAGCAGCCGCAGATGACGAGACGCCGCGCTACTTGACACACAGCAGCAGCAACGGCGCGCTTTCCTTCAACGAGGCATTCGCCGCGATCCGCAACACATCCTCATACAGTGCGCCGGCGGCAGCAGCACCTACAGCGCCAGTAGTGCCGCCGCCAGCGACCGCGAAGGATGCCGCTACGCTCGTGCTCGTGAACCGCTGCCAGACGGGCAACCCGCTGCTCAAGGCCGTGCGCAACGTCAGCCTCGAGTTCCGCGACGGGCTCGTGCCGGACTACGTGCTCGAAGGCGCTGGCTGCGTGCTCTTCCTCAGCGTGCGCTACCATCTGCTGCATACCGGGTACTTGGAGGAGCGCATCGAGCGCATCCGCAAAGAGGACCCGACGTCGTACCGCACAAAGGTCGTGATCTGCTTCGTGGACGTGGACGACAACGAGGTCGCGCTGCGCGAGATCAACCGCGTGGCGCTGCTGAGCCAGTTCACGCTCATCTTGGCGTGGAGCTGGCTCGAGGCCGCGCGGTACCTCGAGACGCTCAAGGCATACGAGAACAAGTCGGCGACGCTCATCAAGGAGAAGGTCGAGGCCGAGTTCCTGCCGAAAGCCAACGACGTGCTCACGTCCATCCGCTCCGTGAACAAGACCGACGTCGTCACGCTGCTGTCGACGTTCGGCACTGTGCGCGGCCTCATGAACGCGTCCATGGAGGAGCTGTCGCTGTGTCCGGGCGTCGGCGCCAAGAAAGTTCGCTTCATGCTCGAGACGTTCAACGAGCCGTTCACGAAGAAGTAGCGCGGTGGCGGTGACGATCCAGGCTTGTGTAATGTAATGAATGGGCTGATTGTCGATGCAGAGAAGCACAGGACGTGAAAGATGTGTTTGAGTATGTCCAACTACACGCCGCCATCGAGAATACTGCCAACAATGGGAGCACTTGGCGCGACGGAATGGGGCGAGAGTCGCCAGCAAGCGTTCTGAAAGGATTGGTGTCCAACCAGCAGCGTGAGGTTCCGATGTCGCGTCCAGATACCAAATGCCAAACTCGTGTTTGTTCATGTTCAAGGCATTCAGCACTATGAACTTGAGTTCTCCGTGTGTGTGTGCGTGAGAATGTTCAGGCGCCACGGCGAAATGAAGCGAGAACTGCTTGGTGTCCGACTGGCCATCGCCAGTGGTTCCAGTGTCCAGTGTCCAGCTGAAGGCCAAGTTCGTTCGTGCGAGGAGATCGGAGTCGATCTGTCACCTCGGACTTTTCAAGCAGATCTGCAAGCTGTTGTCCATTTTGCTGGCGGTAGCTGCTGGCGTCATGTTCGAGACGGAACACACCAGAACGAACGAGAATGAGGCGCAGACCCACGCATCAACCATCTTCTCCCTCCCACTCCCTTCGATCTGCCAATTCTCAAACAGCGGTCACGCTCTCCACTCACGCACCACCACTCGACCGCCAACCACCACGCACCATACACGCCGAGCGCCTCAGTCCTCCTTCTTGCTCACACTAACACACACACACACACACGCACACACACAAGAGAAGCAGGAAGCACAAACACACATGAGAAAAGAGATCTTCGCATCGTTACTAGCACCACAGCCGCCCTTGCCGGTCGCAGTCTCCGCCTAGCCAGGAGAACCTCCGACAGCCATGCGCTTCGGTCGGTCGGTCCGGCGGCTGGCGAGACGCGACCGCAACAAGAGCGGCAGCGAAATAATGTACCGGGGCTTACACGTTCGAGGACGTCGCAGAGCCGTCCATCTCGGCCGAGAACCCCACCGCCTCGATGGCCTCGATCAGCACGCTGTACGGCGCTGCGCCAGCCACGTACGCGCAGCCTTCCTCGAAGTTCACGAACGCGTTCGTCACGCCCGGCGTGCTCTTGAGCGCGTTCTCCACAGTCGTTCCACAGTTCTTCATGCACGACATGCCCGAGACGCGGATTCGCACCGTCGACGGGTCGGTGTATCGCCACACTCCGCGCTCCTCCGTGACGTCCAGGTCCAGGTTCTTGAACAGCAGGAAGCCCGCACCGAAGCCCATGATCAGCGCGATGAACAGACCGCTCTCGTAGATCATCACGATGAGCATCGCAAAGTACGCGATCGTCATCTGCGCCATGTACATGAGCGCCAGCAGCATCTTGCACTGGAGCTTGTGCATCTTGTCGAGCGGGCGCTGCTTGCGCGCCTCCAAGAGCTTCTTGCGCACACCCTCACGGCTCTTGACGAGGAACTCGTTCAACACCGCGATGCCGAAGCAGCCGAGGAAGCCGAAAAAGTACTTGACTCCACTGTTGAGCACCCACGGCCGGAAGAATAGTCGCACACACGATCCGTTGATCGTCGACTGGAAGCCGTTGAACATCACAGAGCCCTCGCCAGAGCAAAACGTGTCGAGCGAGTCAGACTCGCTAGTCGTACCAGCAGGCACACTGGTCGTAGACCCAGCAGCCGGAGTCGTCGCCGGGCTCGGAGTGGTCGAGGTCGACGCCGCCGAAAGGTCCGGCTTCATGGCCTTCGCCGCAGCGCTGAGCGTCGTGATCTGCGTGGCGTCCGAGCATGTCGCGCCCTTGCAGACCGTCTTCTCGACGAGATATCGCGGCGCCTGATTCACCTTGCTGAGGTACTCGAACTTGGTTGTCTCGGACGCGAAGTACAGCTTCTGGCCATTCAGCAGACACACATACTGGAAGTTGTCGGTCGTGACCTTGGCACCGGAGATCGGGTCCAGGACGCCCGCCGCGCACTCGGGACACGAATTCTCGCAGAGCGCAAAGTTCTCCGCGTCGGTCTTGTTCACGACGAACTCGGCCTACAGCGTCATCGATCACATCGCTAGGGGCGTCAGGAATGGCACACAGCACAGCGCCTCGATGTCATCATTCGAGTTCACGCACCATATTCGCCGCGATGTACGCTGCGTCGGTGGACGTGAAGGTGTAGTCCGGGAAGGTGCGCGGATCCATCCCGCACGAGTACACGCGCTGGCCGTTCGCGAGCTCGACGTAGTTGGCGTTGTTGTAGCCCATCTTCATGGTGGACATGCGGCACGCCGGGCACTTGTAATCGGTCGTGGCGTCCGCGGCTGCGTGCATCTCGTGCATGCCGTGCATGGCGTGCATGCCGTGGGCGGCGGCGCTGCCGGCGCAGAGCAGACCCGCGACGGCCGCGAGTGTGAGCGAGAGCGCGCGCATGTCCGGGCGAGCGAGCGAGTGAGGGGCGCGGCGATCGATAGATAAGCGGCTGCCCGCGAATTGGGAACTGGCGAGCAGCAAAGTAAAAGGGCAGCGGCGAACAAAATCGCACCTAAACGGATAGTACGACGAAACCTAAAAAGTTAGAATTCGAGTGGATACGAATGACTTGATGTTTGTATGTGAGAACGTCAGATTTCAGAGTCAGTTGCCGACTGAACTGTGAAAATTCACTTATTCCGATGAGGCGAGTTGAAATGCCCTCTCCACCGGCCCCATGTCCATCCGTCCACCTCCAGGAAAGCAGCAAGAAGAGCGCTGCTATAGTTGACGAGCATGAAGGTACCTGCAGCCAGCCAACACCGTGAGATCCAAAAAGCAGGCAAATCGACAATGCGGATCTTTGAGAAAAGAGCATTTGCGTGCACGAAGACATGCTGTGCTATTGTTGATCGAGGTACTGCCGCAATCCGCGATTGTCGATGTGTCGTGAAATTCAGGAAAATGTCTTGGAACGATCAATTATCTTGGCATAATGCTCGAGATCCAACCACGGAATCCCCTCAAGTTGCAACTTGCTCGCCCATTCCACTACAATAGATTCCACATTTGTGTTGCATTTGCTGTTATTGCATATTCCATTATTGTTGACAGCTCCGGATCCTAAAATATCATTTGTCAATAAACAAGCCAGCGGAAAAGGAGTAAAAGAGGAGCAACTTTGCCCCACAAGCTCCAGTGCCAGCTCTTGGAAGAGCGCACTTGACGCAACTCGCCGCCGCCGCCGCCCAGCAGCCCACCAGCTCACACTCGCACTCGCGCCGAGCTGCAGAAGACATGCCGCGTGCAACCGTCACTCTGTCGCCATCTCCGCAGCGGCGGCCGAGCCTTCTCCGCGCAGCGCTCGTTGCGCTCGTCGCGCTCGCGCTCGTGCTCTCGACCGCGGACGCCGGGCAGAACCTGCGCAAGACCACGTGCCCGCTGTGCGACATGGACGTGAAGCCCGATATCAACGCCTCGATCTTCGGCAACCAGTTCGTGTACGCGTGCGAGATGGCGGGCCACATCGACGCGCTGCAGAACGAGCCGGTGCGTCATGCGGGCGTGTGTGTCGTAAGTAAGTGTTAGTGAGAGAAGTTGGACTAAATGCCCGGGATGCTACGCCAGAAAGCGAACTTGGGGCCGCCGGTGAAAGTGGACGTCGCGACCGACAAGATCTACAAGGACGCGACCGAGATGGAGTGCCCGGTGTGCAAGAAGAAGTTCGCGGAGCTCAAGTATGCGGTGCCGTGGATCTCCATGGGCAGCCAGAAGATCTTCACGTGCTCGGAGGAGCACGCGCACGAAGTGTACAACAACCCTGTGCGTTCATTGTTTGTGGGGGTGTCATGTTGTATCCTGGACGATCTCTGATCTCTCTTGGCTTCTGTCCGCCCAACGCCAGCTCAAGTACTTTGCGGCGTCGGAGAAGTCGGAGGGTTTCTGCGACTACGGGTCGGCCTCGTCGCCCCGCGGCTCCGTCATGTTCGACGGCTTCCAGCTCGCGTTTGGAGACGACGCGACGTGCGCGCTGCTGCTCTTCCAGTCATGGGTGCTCACGTCCGGCGTCAAGTACGCGTTCGCGTTCATCGGCGTGGTGCTGCTGGCTGCGTCCATGGAGGGTCTCGGCGAATTGCGTGAGTACACGCAGGCGCGGTTCTACCGCGACTATGGCATCGTGTACAGCCAGGCAGACTACCTGAAGCTCGACACGCCGCTGAATCAGGGCCGCACCGCCTCGTACAGTGCGGTGAAAGCCCAGTTCGGTCCGGAAGGCGCGCAGTTCAAGGTCATCCGGCGCATCCCGCTGTGGTGCAAGGTCGCGCTCGCAGGTTTGTACATGGCGAACATCACGATCGCGTACTTCCTCATGCTCGTGATCATGATGTACGAGACGCTGCTGTTCGTCGCGGTCATCCTGGGGCTCGGCATCGGCTTCTTTGTGTTCAAGGACACGGAGGCGGACACGATGTCGGGGAACATCGACCCGTGCTGCTCTACGTGATCCAAAGCGGATAGGCGCTGTCTCCATAACGTTAACAAGTTCACCATGCTCATGTGACTTTGGATGCTTGGATGTGTCGAGGATCGTTAGATCTGTGACAGGGTCACTAGTGTCACTTTCGCGGGGATCTCAGTATTGCTAAATTACAGTTCTGGACCGTCACGTTTCTATTTCGAAGATCGGTGATCGCTTCTTCACTTCGGATCAAGCAAGAGGTCGCCTGCATCATGGAGGTAGAGCGGTCTCACCAGCGTGCCATCGTGCGCCGCTTTGCGCCGCACCTGAGCGACGCGGCGCTCACAGCGCAGGAGCGCGTGCTCTTCTGGCTCTGTCTCGCGCGCGTCACGCTGGCACTGGCGCTGCCGGCGTGCGCGCTCTCCTACCGCCGCGACGCGGCGCTTGAGACGCCAGTGCTCGCGATCGCGAGCGTCGTCATTGCGGTCGAGATTGTGCGCGCAGTGGTGAGTTCTCTGTGGCACAAGTTGGTGGGTTGTTGTTTCATACGCGGCTGGTGGTGCTGACGCGAGCGCTCGCAGTATCGGTACTTTGTGCTCTGGCCGGAAGGGCTGCGCATGCGCTGGAACTACTGGCACGAGGTGCGTCTCCGGAAAACGCGGGTTGCTGCTTCAGACGTTGAAGGGCGCGGTGTATTATTGCCACACGAATGACACTACCTCTCACTGCACTGCAGATCGAGACATCCGAAACATGTTACAAACTCAAGATCCTCGGGTATTACCACCGCAAGATCGCCAAGTTCGTCGGCAACTTCCCAGCGACGATGTCGGCCGCTCAGATCCGCAGCTTCTACCGCACGCACGGCGCGCTCCCGTTCATCGTGTTCACGGGCGCGTACGTGGCAAGTCTGGGGCTGCTGGCGCGGTCGACCAAGGCGGACGGCCCCTCGCGGTCGTGGATCCTTTTCGCGATAAGCGTCGCGAGCGCGCTCGTGGTGCTGCGCTACGCGAAGATGCACCTCGTGGAGCTGCCGCAGGTGCTGGCGCTGCGCAACCACCCAGAGGTGCGTGCGCTTGCTGTTTGTTGCAGAGTTTGGTTGTTCTTCTGACTGTGGTGTCTGATGCATGGTCACATCCGACCAGTTCGCCGAGAATGCGGTGCCGCCAACCGCAGAGACGGTCCCGTTCGCGCGCCTCGTAGTCACGTACCAAGCGACCGACGAGCAGCCGGTCGCCGTCGCAGCCGACGTAAGCGAGATCAAGAGCAGTGTTTGACATTCGACCTGTATATTATCCATAATCCCTCTTTATCGTCTATTTACAGGCTGTCAAAATTGTCATTTTTGAACTTCGCGCGCATTATTCAACTGCGGCATCATGGACGACGAGGACGACTCGTACGGCTTCGGGTCCTTCGCCGAGCTCTTCGACGGTGGCAGCGCCTCGTCTGGGCCGCCGCTGGACGTGCGCGCTGTGTGCCGCTTCTGGGCGGACGAGCGCGCGCTCGCAGCCTTCGAGCAGCAGCAGCGGCCGCAACCACCGCGCGAGTTCGCGCACGTTGCCGCCAAGTTCGACGGCGCAGCGGTGGACGGCGGGCTCGGCTCGGCGTTTGTCGCCGCGTCGTGGGAGGGGAACCAGCGCGGCGGGCTGCTCTGGCGGCAGCCGCGCCAGTCGGACTCGAACGTGCTCGCGCGGCGCAAGAAGGAGCTGCAGGACATCACGAACCAGCGGTGTGGCGACTGCTCTGTGAACAGCATGACGATACCGCATCTGACAGTTAGGCTTATGGGCGTCTCTTGATGGTAACAGTGCGAGTATGAGTGAAGCGGATAGCAACGAGAAGAGCGACGGAGCTAAGTCGGCGTCCGCTGTGTTCATCCCGGTGGCGGACATCGAGGACGCTGCGCTGAAGACGGTCCAGAACTCCAAGCGCGGGATCACGCTCAAGCTGCGTGGTGGGAACTCGTTCGAGCTCGTGTTCATGCCAGGTGTGTGCTGGTGCGTGGAGGAAGTTAAAGTGTGTGGAGACCTCATCACTGATGTCTGCTCTTGTGCTGAACAGGACCATTCGCAAAAGCGAGCGACTGTGACGAGCTGCTCGCTCTCGTGACGCAGTCGATGAGCGAGTCCTCGCCGGGTTCGACCGACAGTGCGCCAACAAGCATGGATGCAGCATCGAGATCTCCGATGGAAACCGCGCCGGACAGCGGACATCTTGAGAACTGCACCAAGCAACCCTCGACTCCAGTTGCCAATGGTGCGAGCGCGACCAAATCATCCCCACGAAGATCAGCAACGATGTCGCAACGGGGCTCGGTCGTCTCGAGATATCTCACCGCTACACGGAGCAGCCCAGCGTCGAAGGCTGAGAGCTCTCGCATTCGTGAACGAACGCAACCGAAGGACGATCCGAAGGCGAAAGAGGAGCTGCGAGAGCTGATTCGCAAGTATCTCGCTCTGGATGAGCTCAGCGACGAAGCGGTTCTACTGGCGCAAAAGGTGCGTCGAAGATCGTTGGAGATCTCTCATTGCATTCGCTCTGACTGCAATGATGCCTTGTCTGTCCTTAGGTTCATGCGATGTCGGGTTACTACCTCGGTCCAATGTCAAAGACGCTACCGCAGTTCTCGTCGGATCCAGTGTACAAGAAGAACACCGTCGTGCAGCTGTCCAAGTTCCTCGACAGAATGAACCAAGAGTGGAAGCAAGCCGAGAAAGAACGAGAGAGAATCACTGGAGCGAAAGCGGCGCGTAGCCAGAACGACGTCTTCGAGTACACTGATGTGCTCACTGGAGAGCAGATACCAGCGCCAGTGTACCAGGAGACATATCTGAAGCGCATGGGATGCGACACCGTTGACCCGGTTCTTCGCCTGCTGCCAATACTCACGTCTCCGCCTGCTGCTTCGGTAGCAGTTCCTGATGCTCGCGATGGTGGAGACTCTGCGGCATCCGCGTCGGCGAGTGCGACCACATCTGGGCCAAATGGTGCGCCGTTGACGAGTTCAGGACACAGTGGAGCACCGACATTCTTAGCTGGTGGCGACCACACCCAAGCGCACAAGCTGAGCTCCCTGCTCGGAGTCGACATCACTACGAGCTGCATCATCGACGAGGATTTCTACAAGCGAGCCGTGCTCGGAAATGACGGTGAGTCTCCATGCTTTGGATGGGTTGCGATGTGGTGATTCACGATGAACTAAATCTACAGAGCATCGTGACAGACTCTCGAGCTCAAAAGATGACGGGACATCTATCGTCAACCTCGTTGGAAGGCATCAAAGAGGCAAGAGAGGAGATGTGGAGGAGCTGGGAAGCAGCTCTCTCACGGTACTTCCAGCAGCGGCAAGCTGTGCTTGCTCAAGCTGAAGGATCCCATTCAAGCGATGTGAGCGGTGCGAGCGCGCAAGATGAGAAGTCAGCAGGTGCGGCGGGTGCAATCGTAGTGCTGCTCGTTTGAGCCCTGTTGACACGGATTCGCGTGGATGTTCAGATGCCCGGAAGCGTGCTCGCGATCGACGGCGGAGCATTGTCGCGCCAAGCTCGCTGTCGTCGCTCAAGGAGTTGCGAGGAATCACAGCTTCGCCAATCGATGCCGCTCGTGTTGGGTCAAAGATTCCGACGTATCAAGGCGCTAAGGTGAACAGCGGGTCCAAGAGACGAAGATCCGGCGAGTTTACCGGAGCAACAGTCGCTTCGGATGCATCTGCTTCCCGGCAGCTCGAGGCGCGCAGAAAAGCTCGTCGGCAGAGCATGATTGGCGACGTCCAGATCGATCTTGAAGGCGACATTGACGATAGCGTGGAGGAGCAGTCGACCAACAGATCCGCCATAGCGTCTCGACCGTCGATGCTCCAGAGTGGTCGGCCTTCGTCGTCCGAGACAGCAAACAACAGAAGCAGCGAGAAGAAGAAGGAGGAGGCAACCGTCTGCGAGCTCTGCTGCGACGAGAGAGTGTCGGTGCAGATGAATCCGTGCAACCACTCGGTGTGCGAGACGTGCTGGCATCGACTCGTCCCCGAGTCTGAGCAAGTGTCGGCGGACAGCAGCATTGCGCGCATGTGTCCGTGGGACCGCGAGCTCGTGGTGAAGTGGTAGGATGCGGACGGAAGTATATGTCAGCAATGAAACCGAGTCGTGCCAACTTGGCCAAGTTGCGTAACCAGTCACAACCCGCGATGTTCGGGAGCCTCAAGGCGACGCGCTTTCCTGGTGCGTGGCTGTCCTTCGCCAGCCTCTTGTCTAGCTGGATACAGAAGCCTCTCACCTTGTGCGGTCAAGTGCAGACGAGAACCGATGCTCCAACAAGCAGAAGCAGGGATCAAACACGTGCGTCGCCATCCCGACAAGGCTCCCATGCTTTGCAACACACTCAATCAACGACCGTGAGCGATGTACATGTAGCAGCAGCAGAGTGGGGAAAGAGACTCGCATCTCGCGTGTGAAAGCGGCGGAAGCGTCCGAGAGGCTGCTCAAGTGGGGAGTTGAGAGCGACGCGAAGCGTGCGTGGACGCTTTCTCACGCCTCAACTGTATGAATGAGCTGACAGCACTCGTTGGTCGGTAGTACGAGCGAGATTCCAGGCTCAGCTCGATGCACTGGCGCGCGAGGAAGAGCAGCTCTTGGCGACCGCGACGCGCCTGCTGCCACAAGAGCAGATCGCAGCGGCGGCGGAGCGCAACTTCAACATCGCGAAGGACATCGAGTGGCGCAGGCTTCGCCTTCGAACGCACACTGAGCGGCTCCAGCTGGCCGAAGAGTGCAAGGAATGCACGTTCCGCCCTGCTCGCATCGCCACGTCCGCGAAACTAGCGAACGTGCAGCCTCGGTATCTCGCGCAAGTGACGCTGTCGAAGGTGGCGGAAACCGAGACGAAGACTGCGTCTCAACAGAGACATAGGAGCCACGGACGGCGAGACGGCGGCGCTGATGCAAGTGCGCCGAGCGTCTTCGAGAGACTCAGTGTGGCGAGCGCGAAGACGAGCATGGCGAGTGTTGACGCAACTCTTCTTCCTGCTCGACGCACGCTCTCCGCAGTTCAACTCGCGCACTTCGTCGAGCGCCAATCCTGCGACGAAGCGAAGCGAACCGTGCGTCTCCAGCTGAGTTGGCATCGTGCTGCTCGCAACGATTCTGAAGACTGACCGCTGCCTCTTGATTCGTGCTGGCTGCAGGAACAGCGCCGCACTCTGGAAGCCAAGTACTCGCCCCCATTCGCGCCGACGCTGTCCCTGCGCACACAAGAGATCAGCGCGGAGCTGCGGCGCCGGTCGCTGGCCGACATCCTGCAGCGAGAGCGCGAGAGGCGGCAGCGCAAGCTCCAAGCGTGCGTCGGACCCGTTGCCAGCAAGTCCACGCCGGAGTCTCTGGGCAAACCTGCATCCCCACTTGACGCGCTGATCCGCCAGCTCATGCAGCAAGAGCAGCGCATGCGTGATCTCGAACGCGCATAAACACTAGCAACACATGAAGAGATGGGATGGCTAAGATCTATGAACTTGTTAGAGATGGGAAACGCGGCGGCCGCGAGCATGGACGATTGGTAGCAGCCCAAAAGTGCACCACTCGCGGCCGCCGTCTCCGATCCCGACACCCGAGCCGCGCGCCCGCAAGAGCTGCGAGCGAGCGCCTGGGTGGGTTGCTAAGCGAGAAGCAGGCTACTGACGACTACACATACGCGCGAGCAAACCCGATCCTTAGACCTGGATGTCCTTGACCGCCTCCCACGTGAAGTCCTCGTCGTCGCGGCCGAAGTGGCCGTACGCCGCGGTCTTCTGCATCACCGGGCGCTTGAGCTTCAGGTCGCGCTGGATCACGCCCGGGCGCAGGTCGAAGTTCTTCTTCACGATCTCGACGAGGTCGTCGTCCGTGAGTCCCTCCTTGACCGTGCCGTACGAGTCCACGAAGATCGACAGCGGGTACGGCACGCCGATGGCGTACGACAGCTGCACAATCAGGCGCGCCGCGAGGCCCTTGGCCACGAGCGACTTGGCCACCCAACGCGCCGCGTACGCCGCCGAGCGGTCCACCTTGGTCGTGTCCTTGCCCGAGAAGGCGCCGCCGCCGTGCGCGCCCCAGCCGCCGTACGTGTCGATGATGATCTTGCGGCCCGTGAGACCCGCGTCGCCGTGCGGGCCGCCGATGACGAAGCGCCCCGACGGGTTCAGGTGGTACACCGTCTGGTCGTCGAGGTACTTCTCCGGCACGACCGTCTGGATCACGTGCTTGAGCAGGTCCGCCGCGATCTGCTCGTTGGTCACGTCGTCGTGGTGCTGCGTCGAGATCACGATCGTGTGCACGCGCTGCGGGATCATGCGGCCGTTCTCCTGCTTGTACTCGACCGTCACCTGCGTCTTGCCGTCCGGGCGGATCCAGTCCAGCGTGCCGTTCTTGCGCACCTCCGTAAGCTTCGCGCCGAGCTGCGTCGCGAGCGTGTGCGACAGCGGCATGAGCTCCGGCGTCTCGTCCGTGGCGTAGCCGAACATGATGCCCTGGTCGCCCGCGCCGACCTCCTCGTCCGTGACCGAGTCCACCGACTGCGCAATGTCCGGCGACTGCTGCTCGATCGCGACGATGACGTTCACGGTCTTGTAGTCGAGGCCCTTGGCCGGGTCATCGTAGCCGATCTGCTTGATCGTCTCGCGGATGACCTTCTCGTAGTTCACGACCGCCTTCGTGGTGATCTCGCCGAAGATCATGACCATGCCCGTCTTGGCGCACGTCTCGCACGCCACGCGCGAGTTCGGGTCCTCCGCCACGCACGCATCGAGCACGGCGTCCGAGATCTGGTCGCAGAGCTTGTCCGGGTGGCCCTCGTTCACCGACTCGGACGTGAACAGGAACGTGCGGCTAGTCTTGACGTCGGTCTGGGTCATCTTGACTTGCGGAGCGAGCGAGGGGCTGGCAGGGAGGAAGGGGGAGGTCTGACGGTCTTGGCGAGAATTCCCGAATGAGAGAGCGAGCGGAGCGAGCGAGCGTGCACAGGAGCGCCAAGAGCGAGAGGGAGCCATGACACGTCGCGAGAACCATTGCTTTCGCTTCGGGCCGATTAGGGACGCGACAAGCTCTGCGAGCTTGGAAAGTCCCTAGTTCGAGATAAAGTTAGGGACAGCAGCCATCTCCCACCAGCATACAAACACGAGGATCGATACCTTCTTTCCAGTTTCTCGAATGAGTCATAAACTAGGGACAGCTGTCAAAAATGGGAGCGTCCGACCCGCACCCCTATTCGTGTAATCCGTGCGCGGATTACACAGCCAATCACAGCGCCTGACGCCCACGTGGTGGCACAAGAGCAGCTGAGCTGTCCCTTTTCGGCGGGAACGGCACACGTGGAGCGTGGACGTTTGTTTGGACGTTGCGGACCAACTCCACTACAACCACACAGGCAGCGTGCTTGGCGGGCTAAAGTACTTTCAAACACACTTTCTCCGAGGTGAACCATCTCGATCGATCGAGAAATAACAGCACGCAAGTTTGCTTTTTGACGCGCGGATGGTTGGTGGAGAAGTTGCCAGAGTGGCCGTCCAATCATACGCTCGTCGAAATCACGGTATATTGTTTGACAGAATTGGTGTCTTGAAGTTTGTATAATAGTATGAATGGACCCAATCGGTTTGGAAAGGGTATTACATATATAAAACGAGGAAACACGCAAAAACAGAAACCAGAAACACGCCATTCCCGATTTTGCTTCAAACAACATTCGGTCAACATTGGACTTCATCAGCATCCTCAGCACCTCGATCCGGTCCTTGATCATCAAGGAGCATGCTGCATTCGCGCTCTCGTTCATGCAATGCACACACGCGACAACGAAATGCCGCGGACGTCCAGGCGCCGACGATGGATTTGATCTCAGGTGACGGTTGTATCAAGTTCACTCTCGGATCTCTCACCTCGATCCACTTCTCTATGAACTGTGCACCTGAAGGTGACGAGCTCAAGTGTTTGCGCTATTGATGGCGGTAAAGTCTTCGGGACTGCGCAGGAGCTGGTGGTGCAATCAGACATCCGAACAGTTTCTCCGACAATGAACTCGCGGATTGGTCGCTAGAGTAGCACCTAGAGATCAAACCATCGACCAAAGGCGGCGCTCGCAACGCCTTCAGGAAGTCTACAGATCCATTGGCGGAGTCCTGCACGACACAATAGAGCAGGTGATGGGATTCTCCGTATGAATCGATCCTCTACCATCGATGAGAGTTTCGCGGTGCCAACTAGTGGCTCATGTGATTGCGGGCTCGCTGATAACATGGTCGTTGGAGTGGAACCAATGTCGAGCGTGCTGGTGTACTCGAACGCTAGATCTCTCTGAAGATCTCCGGTTAGCTACGGTGTGCCAACGAAGTTGACATCGATCATCGACCTGGGTCTGCCTGCCTGCTTGTGCCTGAGTGGTCCTCGTTTGCTCTGCACTGGAACCTCGTCGAGTTTGTCAGAGCGACAAGATGCGTAGCGTCGATGTCGAGGTATGCGAATAAGGAAAACGATCTATCCAACATTCGCACTGGAGATGATCTCCATTCCACCTGCGCAGTCACGAGAGCGCAGCAGCTACTTGCAATGACTACTGAAGAGGTTAGTTCAACAGGAGACTGTGTGCAGCCTCAAAGCTCACAAATTCATTTTTTGACATCAGAAGCTAATGAATGGCGTGCTGCCGACGCTGACGTGGGGCACCTGGGACGAGGGCTCGTGGCGCTCTTCCGCTAGCGCCACTGCAGCTACCGCTGCCTCGGATGCCAGCAGCGACAGCGGCGCGGCGGCCGCCAAGAGCCAGCGCAAGTTGCAGCGCAAGGGGCTGCGCGCGCCGTCGCAGTCGCAGCTCTGGTTCGACGAGGTACTCGCGCGCGTCGACGGCTCCGGCAGCTCCAGCTACCGCTGCAACCCGCTGCGCTGCGTGCACGAGCGCGAGCTGCACGACGAGCAGCACGCGGATGGCGGGATCCCGTGGGCCACTCTGCCCGACGGGATTCACCCGCGCGATGGTAAACTGCCGCCGCTGCGGGCGCGCAACAAGCGGCTGCAGGTCGACAACCTCGCGGTGTTTCTGCGGCGCATGCTCCGGTGCGTTTAGAAGCAGTCGAGGTCGAGCGATACTGTGCATGTACGAGAGAGAGATAGAGACGAGCTAACGCCGCTGGTGGTGGTTGCGGTGTGACGGGCAGTCCCGGAGACGTCGTCGTGGAGTTCTGCGCCGGCTCCGGCTACGTGGCGCTGCCGCTTGCGTGCCTCTTCCCGCAGTGCACGTTCGTGCTGCTCGACAAGAAGGAGCCGTCGCTGGCGATCGGTGCGGCCACCGTCTTCTCGTCCATAGTTGTAGTTTGAGGGAGTGGCTGATGGAGACACTGGTGATTGGCATGTGACGAGCAGCGAAGGAGCGGATTGAGGCTGCAGGGCTGACGAACGTGGAGATCTTCTGCGGCTTCATCGACGGTACCGACCGTTGCAAAGGAGTAGTTCTTGGTGTCTGTGTGTTAGTCGAACCACTGACGCCGTCGCTCTTCAGACTACGACAAACCGTTCGACGTCGGAATCGCGCTGCACGCGTGCGGCGAGGCGACCGACATGGTGATGCAAAAGTGTCTGGACGAGCGCGCGGCGTACGTGCTGGCGCCATGCTGCGTCGGGAAGATCAAGCTGAGCGCGCTCGAGTACCCACGCTCGCACGCGCTGCGGCGCCAGCTCAGCCGCGTCGAGTACCAGGTGCTCGCGAAAGCCGCTGACTTCGGCCACCAGAACAGCGAGCTGTCCCACTCGGACGTCAACATGCGGCGCCGGCGCTGCAAGAGCGTACTCGAGAGCGACCGCAACATGCGCGCACAGGAAGCGCAGTACCGGACGTTCATGTTCGTCATGCACCCGCACGACGCCACGCCCAAGAACGACATCCTCGTGGGACTTCCAGGGCGCGCGGACGAAGAGCGGCAGCTCGCGCTCTCCTGCGACCAGGTCTTGTCTGAGGAGCTAGCGAACCGCGTGATCTTCGGCGTGTGAGAGGGCGACTCCGGAGCATCGTGTGGATGGCTCACACCTCAATAGACAAACACAAACGGACTCGGAAGTGACTGTGTTGCTCGGCTTACCGATGCAGCGACGCCTTCACGCGCTGCAGGAGAGTGTGGGCGTCCTGCAGACTCACGTCCCGGCAGTCGAGCAGCGTGAATGTCCCGTTCGGGTTCATGCGGAACTCCATCACGCCTTCGAGCGTCATGAGCGCGAACTGCATCCGCGCCGCCCACTGGTGCGCCACCTGCGGCGTCTTGTGCATCGCGCGCATGAACTCCAGGCACGGCACGCCCATGAGCTTCTCCACGAACTTGGCGTCGACCGCCACCTCCTTCGTCTCGGTGCAGTCCTCGATAACGACCTTGAGCTCGTATAGCCCCGTGTTGAACTGGAAGCCCGCCACAGACTTGATGCACGCGCGGATGTGAAGCACCTCGTCCAGCACCGGGTTCTTGGCTGCAGAGAGCGCGGCAGTTCGCGCAGAGAAGTACTGGAACGGAGCTGCCGGATCCGCGTGCGCGCTGGTGCCGTTCGTAATATTTGACGCATTGAGCAGCGAGAAGCCGAGCGCTTCCTCCCCTTCAGGAGGTGACGGCGGCGGCGGCGGCTCGATGCTGAACGACGAGCTAATCCCTGTGCTCTCGACTCTTCTTGTGTGGCTGACTGCCGCGCTCGCTCCGTTGTAGGTAGCTGTAGTGACGCTGGTTGTCTCTTGAACCGTCACGCTAGCAGCATCTGAAGCGGCAGCGGCAGCTTCTCGAGGTCTCTTCCGCGGTCGCTTGATGTCGCTCGATGCAGACTCGCCTTCTGGCAGACGTGGCGTGTTCGGGCTGTAGAACAAGTGCTGCACCGTCGGGTCGGTGTCATCGCTATCGCAGTCTTCGTCCGACGAGATCACGTCCACGAACACCGGCGGGGTCACTGCGGCCTGCTGGAGAGTTGTTGACGTTGGTGGTGCCGATCCGAGAGCTGAAGTCGGAGCACTCGGCCGACTGGCAGCGACGCTGAGGGGCGGCGCATGTCTTGGAGCTGCGTGGTTGGGTTGAGATGACGCCTGTTGTCGTGGAGGATGGTGCTGCTGCGCTAATGCAGGATACACTGCAGCTGGCTGCCGCGATGACTCCGCTGGTGTCTGCTGGGGATCTCTCGGAGTCGCCGGAGCTGCGGTGAACTGCGACGTCATTAGTGCCGCAGAGTACACACCAGAGCCGGCGGCGTTCAGTGCATTAGCATCTGCGGCCCTGCTTTTGCGAGCCTGCTCGAGCAGCTCGTTCCCCGACAGTCCGAGCAGCCGGCAGTTCTGCGGCGTGAGCAGGAGCAGACCGTGGCGAATGTCCACGTCCATGAGCACCACCTGCAGCACGGCAACAGCCCAGTTAGCACCGCTCTGACGATACGAATCACGGACATGCGACATAACGCGCCTTGGTGCCGTGCAGCAGACTCGTGCTGAAGGTCGGCAGCCAGCGGAACTCAAAGCCGAACGCGAGCTGGTGACCGTCCGTGAAGCAGATCTTGAGCGTGCGTGTCTGGCCGCGCGTATCCTCCTTGCGGTGCGCGAAGCTCGTGCCGACGTTCGCGACGTCCACGATCTGCCAAGCAAAGTCCCATAGTGAGCGTCTTGCGCTAGACGTTCGCGATCCGCTAAGACGCACCTGCAGCACGCAGAGCCCCTGCAGCGTCACGCCGTGCAGCCGCTCGACGTCCGGAGGAAGCACCGGCGCGCAGCTCACGTGCAGATCCTCGGCCAGCAGGCGCCCGAGCAGGAACTCTGCGAACGCGCCTGTCGGTTGCTGGCTGTGCGCAGGCAGCTGCCGAAATGCGCGCAGCTGCTGCGCCTCCCAGCGCGCGTCGATCGCCGCGTACGGGAGCACACGCGCCGCCATCGACACCAGATCGAGGTTTATAGCGATTTGAAACACGATTTAGATATCTGGTCGCAATGCAACTTGCGTCCAGATCTAGATCGAGGCTCACATCTGTTTGAGGCACGATTTAGGTATCTGGACTCTAAGCACTCCAGGTCTAGTTTATCCTCTTAAGAACGATCTAGATTCAGCATCTAAATGTTCAAGACCATATTTTGCAGTCTAGAACAACCAGATGTCAAATCAAACCCGTGAAAATCCGAGCCGTATTCCCCAGCAGAATACGGGTAATTTCGAGCAACTACTGTACACTGCAGCGCTACCTTATGGCACCCCGAGCGGAATACGATTGTAATTCGAGCAAGTACAGTACAAGCTGCGCAGCGCTTGCCCTTGGGCCGTTTGACTTGATTAAAGTACACTCGGTAATATAATTTTAATTTATGGCTTCTGCCATATTGTGGTTATTCATATGTAAACTCCCAAAAGTAGAAAAGTCGCCAGGTACAGAAATACGTTTTCATTCATGAAACAGTAACTAATATTCGTTTCAGATTGCATATTCAAACTGAACAATGTGCTGGCCGTGTCAGAGATCGTGTCAGAGGCGTTCTTTGGTATTGATGATAAGAGCTTACCACTGCTAGCAGAGCTGCGGGAACTTGACCGTGTAGCGCGTCTTCGGGTCGACGTCGTACTTGCGCACGTTCTTCTGGAGATCCTCGCGCCGGAAGCCCGAGACGTGCTGGATGATGCGGTACGCGAGCTCGCGGTCGGCGAGCAGCTGCTCGTCCGAGCGGAAGCCCACCTGCGCGACCATCCAGCAGCCGTCGAGCGCGCTGAGGAAGCCGCGGCACGTGCCGAGACCTTCGGGCCAGAACGGCTCGATGAGCGAGTCGCCAATGAGCCCGACGTAGAGCTTCTTGCCCTTGGACGTGAGGATGCTCGCGGCCTTGTCCGCGCGCGTGCGCGAGCTAAAGTCAAAGATGCGCACGCGCGCGAACTCGGACTTCTGCGGGATCTTGACAAAGTCCACGACGCGCTTGAGGTACGCGTGCAGCACAGGCTTGTTGATGTTGTCATCCATCACGAGGTCCGCCACGTTCGGGTAGTCGAGCTTCATCACGCCCTGGTCGAGCAGGTTCTGCCGCTTGGGCGTCATGACGAGGTAGTGCATCTCGCCGCGGTAGTACACGATATTCTCGAGGTCGACGCCGATGGCGCGCAGCTTGGCAAACATCTGCTGCTTGAACTGGATCGTCCACGAGAACTCGGGCACGTTCTTCTCCTCGGCCGTGCCGTGGTTCGGGAAGTAGCACACGAGCCCGATCGCTTCCTTCCGGCTGAACACGAACCGCTTGATGCGTGCCTGGTCGCTCAGCCGGTCCTGCGTGCCGCACGCGCCGAGGATCGCTGTGAACTCCATCCACGGGATCTGCGGATTCGTCACCACGGTATAGAACGGCCGCCGACCGCTGTCGATCGCGTCCGGGTGCGCGATGCCCTCGAACGTCGTCGACGGGAAGAACGTCACGCCCAGCAGCAGCGCCACCTTGAGCAGGATGCACTGGAGCTGCCGCGTGCCGACGTGGAAGTACGCGGTCGAGTGGCAGAACTGCGGGAACAGCACCTTCGCACCGAGCGACGTGAGGTCCTGGACCACCCACGGCCACAGGTGCAAGATGTTCTCGCGGCTAAAGTGCTTGCGCTTCTCCAACACGACCACCTGCGCGCCGAGCAGCGCCATCTCGACAGCTGCACGCAGTCCGACCGGACCGGCGCCGATGATGCACACGCGCTTGCGGGCAGCAGGCTTCTTTGCCGCCACCTCGCCGTGCAGCTTCGCGTCCAGGAGCTTGAAGAGCTGCTTCTGGCGGAACCCGAGCTTCGGCGCCACAGCCGTCTTCACGTGGTCGTACACCGCCCACGGCTGCTCGAGCTTCAGGTCGGTCAGGCCGCAGTCTGCGAGCAGCTTGTGGAACGTCGAGACGACCTCAAGGAGGTTTTGTGAGAGTTCGAACTCGTTGAATGAGTGGAGCACCGTCGACGCAACGGTGACCTTCAGGTCGCTCGAGCGCTCTAGCACCGCTGGACTCGCAGATCTCGCGTCGCCCTTCGCAGGCGTCGGAGGTGCCGACGCGGACTTGACGAGCGCGTGCTTCTTGTCGAACTCCTCGATCTCTTTGCCCGACTTGACCCACGACGGCGACGCTGATCCGGCCGGGGAAGCCGCCGCCGCATTCGACCAGCGGCGAGCAGGCGTCGTCTTCTTCTGCACGTCGTCCTTCACAATCTGGCTGATCGACGTCAGCAGCGTCGTGATGCGAGCGATCGACACGTCGTTCAGTTCGTGCGACGCGCAAGTCTGC
The DNA here is from genome assembly GCA_023334105.1 of Globisporangium nodosum. Lineage (NCBI taxonomy): Eukaryota > Oomycota > Peronosporomycetes > Pythiales > Pythiaceae > Globisporangium > Globisporangium nodosum. Next base: position 46,983 of record JAASGA010000031.1, read on the forward strand.
GAGATTTGGTCCAAAGCTGCGAGTACTGGGAGCATCTTGTTCGACGACGGGTGTACACCACCAGCGTCGACGTTACCAGCGGACACACTCGACACCGACTCCGACGCTGCCGGCACTTGCTTTGCTGCAGGCGTGGACTCGTGACGAGGAGGCACGGCGAGCGGCTTGAGCGGCTTGTCTTCCTTCTTGCTGCTTGGAGGCGACGACGACAGACCCTTCGACGTGATCTTGCTCAGGAACGACGCGAGGCGATTGCCAGAGTGGGGTGGGCGACTCGGAGCCGCCTGTGTCGCAGTGGGCGGCGTCACCATGGTCTCGGATCGACTCGTCGCCGAGCTTGCAGGCGAAGACGCGTTCTGCGGAGACACGACCGCCTTCGGCGAGCTCGTGACGGAGTTCGCCGGGGACGACGAGCCATGGCTCGAGCTTCGCGACGTCGCCCAGCGGATCTTGCTCTGCTGCGCTGCCTCGGTGCGGTCAAGGAAGTCGAGCAGCCCCTCGCGCCCGTAGCGGTCCACCACCTTCTCGCGCTGCACCTTGGACTCGTCGACCGACTTAACTGTCGAGTTGCTGCCAGCCGCGTTCGCGTTCTCCTCTGCCAGGAACGCCATCACCTTCTGCCTCGCCTTCTCGCGGTCTTCGCGCTTCTGCTTCTTCTTCCGCGCCTCCTCCGCCACGTAGAGCTCCAGGTCCTCCGTGTCGGACGCCGCGTCCGACGGGTTGAAGATCATCATCTTGGGCTTTTCGGGCACAACCTTCGACACGAACTCGAGCAGCTTGTTCGGCGTCTGCGCCTGCGCCGCCTCATGTCGCTGCTGGCGCTCCTGCTGCTGACGCGGCATCTCCGTGCCGATGACCGACGAGGCCGTGGACGACGCCTCGGAAGACATCGAGCTGCGCTTCTCGTCCTCGCTGCCGCGCTCGACGCGGTGGAGCCGCTCGCCGCGCTCCTGCGCCAAGAACGCGACCAGTTTGCTGTTCGCGCGCTGCACTCGGCGCTGGCGGTCGAGCTCCTGCTCGGGCTCGTCCTTCTTCGCCGCCTCCTCTTCGTCAGCGGAGTCGTCGCGAGCTTCTTCCTGGTACACGCCGTCCAAGTACCGCTCGCCGACGTCGTTCGCGAGGAAGTCGAGCAGCTTCGAGCGCCGGTTCTCGATCTGCACGGTCTCGAGCTGCGGCTTGGCTGGCGCAGGCGCTACCGTTGGCGCTTGCGTCGGCGCGAGAGGAGGGAATGGTCTCGGCGCAGTCGCCGGCTTGGGCTTCGGCGCGTCAGCCGGCGGCGCGGACGAGCTCACCGACTGCTTCTGCGCACTCCCCATTGCAAGGAACGCCTGCAGTTTGCTCGACGCCGGCGCGGGCGACGGAGTCGCTGGCGCCGCCACCAGATCTGACTCCGGCATGGCGTCGATGTCCACTTCCTTCTTCTTGACAGGGCTGGAGTCCGTACTGCTGCTACTGCTACTAGCAGCCGCAGGAGCAGTCGCGGACTCGGCCGCTAGGCTCTCGAGCTCCGCGAACGTCGCGTCGTTCGTGAGGCGGTCGATGGCGTCCATGCCGCCGACGTCCAGCAGCCCCTCGCCGATGTACGTCATGCGGCGGTCGAGCACCTCCTCCTCGCTCTCCTCGTCGTCTGCGTCGCAGTTCTCGTCGGCAGCGGTGAGCGGCGGCGGCATCGTCTGCTCCGCTTCTGCCGACTGCTCTGGGGCCTTCGCCATCTCCACGACCACGAAGCCGTCGCTCTCGTGCGCCGCCTGGTTGTCGGTCGATGGCTCCGAGCTCCCAGCCGCCGCCAGCGCCTTGAGACTCTCGACCGCCTCCTGCTCGTCCGCTTGATTGTCGACGGCGCCGAGCGTCGCAGCAGCCGTGAGGTCCGCCATCGCTTCGAGTCGCTACGGAGGTCGCCGGCAAATGCGCGAGTGAACAGCTCGCCTTCCTTCATCCATCATGCCATGCATTGTGACACGAGACGAGTATGCTCCAGTCGAACACGTTGCGCGTCTCTTTGTGTCTTTTGGTGTCACAAAAACATACGATGCAGTCAGATAGTATGGACGTTTATATGTGCAGAGAGGAAAGTTGGAACCAGTGTGCAACACAAGCAGTTTGGAGTGCAACACGACATCCAGCAGGCTGCAATGGTGATTGGCGGCTCGATTGACGGCGTAGCCTTAGTTCTCAACAGAGCCCGAAAGACGCACCGCAGTGCGCGCGCAGACTCGGTGTCGATGCCGGAGTCGGATGGGAAATGGACGGGTGTACGATTTCTCTCCATGCTCCTGTCGATCTCAGGATTGATCTCCAGTCGGTGTTGACGAAGTCTGTCAATGCCGATGTACCCGGCAGTCGAAGAAGAGTCGGTACTCGTTCTCGACCCCTCTACATCCGGGGAGAGAGCACCGGACAGTGTCTGTGACTTTGCTCAGGAGGAAGTTGAACCACACACCCACCGGGAGCATTCTGAAGGCGAGTCGAACTGCACAGGAGAAGTTTGGCGTGGTCCGTAGTGTCGAGCGCCGCGAGGTCTTGGACCACGGGCAGGTTTGAGGAGTCGAGAATGGCGAGGATCGGGTGGGTTCTGCGTCGTGGTGATCACCTGTCGGAAGGCAGTCGAGGGCAGCGCGATATGGTTGATGGTGGTCCAGATTTGAGTTTGTGAACCTCCAGAGTCCGTGAGCTCGGATCCAACTCGACGGCTTCATCATCAACTGCTGGAGATCTCGCAAGTCCATGCAGAGAAGAAGTCGATTAGATAGATGCCCTGCCTCGGTAGGCGCTTGGTCTGTGGCGAGATGGACCTGCTGTTGTCTTCGCTGTCCTCGAGGCGACTGATTGAGTAGTATGAAGCTCCGAAGATTGGATGCGCCGCCGGCTTCACGCACAATCGGATTTCGCCACCGCAAGAGTGTGAAGTCGTTGGTATCGGCAGTATGCAACGCACCACCACTGACACCAGGAGACCAACAACACTTCCTGTTGACAACGTGCGCTTCTCGAGATAGTGTATGTGGAGACCAACCAGCATGGACATTCTCTTGGAGGACGCTGAAGGAAGACCGAACAGTTCAACGTTGAGTGTTGCTACTGCACCTTGTGATGTGGCAGTTGAGGGTGCTACCTCGCAGCACTTTGGACTCGAGTCGAGTTCATTGACGCTGCGTCACTCGCTCCAGCAACGTGGTCGGCACCTCACGACGATGGGTTGCTAAATGACGCGACAGCTCGATCATTCATTCGACGGTGCATGGTGCTGCAGTATCTTGAACAAGGATCGAGATACGGCCTCGTCTCGGCCGGTGCTCCACCAGTACTCGACCTTCATTCGGCCGTGAAAAAGGCAACTCAATCATTAATCATTTTTCACAGCCACCAAATCCGCGACCAAGAGTCACATCCCGTTGTGCCGCCTGCGAGACACGCGCCGGCCATGCCGCAGTCCCAAGCGCCTCCACCGCCGCCTCGCAGCGCGTCCAACGGCGGCAGCAGCAGCAGCGAGCGCAAGCAGCAGTTGGACGCGTGGCGCCGCCAGCGTCAAGAGCAGCAGCAGCAGCAGCAGCGCAAGCCCCCGCCGTTCCGCCCCGTGTCCGTGCGGCCGCGCGCCACGAGCATCAGCAGCGCCGCCAGCAGCAGCCTCCAGCCACCCGCAGGCAGGCGCCGCGCGACGATGGCAGTGGCGCCGTCCGTCTCGAGCACCTCGAAGCCGAGCGCTGCGAGCAGCAGCAGCAGCACGACCGGCAGCGCGAGCGACGCGCCGCGATCGCGCAGATCGTCGCCTGGCGGCTCGCACTCGCCGCTGTCGTCCGCGTCGTTGTCTCCGCAATCGGGAGCGCCAGCTGGCGACGCGCAGCAGCAGAGCGAGAGTTTCTCGCTTCCACAGACGCATGACACCGAAGATGTGGCTGTGCTGACGAACTTGGTAGCTGGCGAGGCACATGCACTCGAGGCGCTCGTGCAGAGCCAAGTAGTGAGAGAAGAGATTGTTGTGGCCACGCAGAGCGCGCTACTTGAGGACGAGATTGTGACCAAGAGTGTCAAGGAGAGCGATCCAAGAGCGCTGTCACCGAGATGGAGACGCCAAGAAGACGCACGTGATGACCACGACAGCACTGCCGCGCTCGATGATGCAGTGCGGGCATTGGAGCGCAATCTCATCCGCGAGTTCGACGCAGAGCGCGGAGAAGGCGGAGACGACGCGGTGCGTGCGGCAACGGATCCCGTGGCGTCTGGCGTCGTGCTTGCGACCCGGATCCAGGAGCAGCGTTACGCTGACCAAGTCGACGATAGTGAGCAGGTTCTCGGGATGCTGCTGGAGCAAGTCGAGTCCTCTCGTGTTGTGCGAGAAAGCGACGCTCCAGACGAACTCGACGAATGGCTGCGGGACGACCGAGCGCTGCAGAGAGAAGAGGAGATGGCGCGCGGCGAGACGGAGGTGGTGGAAGCGCCGATCGTCTTCAGCGGTGCTGCCATGGTGACAGCAACGACCGTCATGGAGGCGAACGAGGAGATCGCACTCACGTCGAGCGCTGCGAAGTGTCTTGCCAGCGATTCTCGCGACCAAACCAGCGACGAAGAGCAGAGCTTCGAAGACGAGGCAGCACATGCGAACGTGCCGTCGCTGCCTGGAACGCCCCAGCAGAGCGACGAGCACGCGGTATTGGAAGCAGAACGCGAAGTCCCACGGCGAAGCGCTCAAGACCACAGCAGACGACTGACGAAGACGATCGTAGCTGGCGTGACCGGACTCGTCGCGTTCGCTCTGCTGATGTGCACCGCTGTCTGCTGGTTCAGTCCTCCTGGCGCGCAGACACTCACACAACGAACAGCAGCGTCGTGTCTCGCGATTCCGTCGGCTATCAAGAGAGCTTACAACGAAGGTGGCGCGTGGTGGACTAGCGTCTGGGGCAGATCGAGTGCAAGTCATCCTGAAGCGGGACGGAAGTCCGGCCTCATTGAGCTCGCAGCGTCGTCGCTGTCGAAAGCCAAGACGTTCTGCTCGAACTCGAGCGAAGCGCTGCAGCGCCACTCGTCGTACTACTTGACCTCCGTGCTCAACGGGCTGAAGTCTGCGGCGTCGGGCTCGGCACACGCGCTTGGATCGGTCTGGGAGAGCGTGTTCCCTTCGTCGAGAGACGCAGACTTGATCGAGGCGACTCGAGCGCAGCTGCTTGACCCGTTCGAGGCGGACCAGCGCGCGCTGAACGAGAAGCTGAAGGCGCTGATGCTGAAGCAGGAGGCGTGGGCGCTGGAGGAGCTCAAGCGGATGAAGAAGCGGCGAGCGCTGCACGCTTCCACCACGGAGTCGATCCTGACGAGCACGCGGACGCTGGTGCTGGACGCGCTACACGAAGCCAAAGTGATCGCAGAGTACCACGTGGAGTCGTACACGGAGACGATCTCGGACCAGCTTCTGCAGTCGATTCAGCGAGAGCTCGAGGAGCACGAGCAGCGGATGAACGAAGAGCTGAAGCAGACAGCCCGAACGGCGGTCAAGCAGGAAACGGAGTCGCTGGAGAATACTGCACGATACGAGCTGGACGCGCTGGAGAAGCAGAAGGTCGAGGAAGAGCAGGTGTTGGATCTGGAGCTCAGTGTTGACATGGACCAGGTCGCGACCGCCAAAGAGACGCTCGTGCGCGAACTCGCAGCGATGGCGGAGCGCGAGAAGACCAGGATCGAAACCGAGTACGCGCGAGTGAGCGCGGAGGTGGCGTCCAAGCTCGAGCAGGTCGAGCGCGATCTCTTCGACGTGAGCTTTGAGAATGCGGAGAGTCAAGTCGCTGGGATGGCATCGAAAGCGAAAACGGAGTTGGAGGAGGAAGACGCGATGCTGCTCGAAGAGCTCAAGAAGCTGGAGGAACTGGCGGCGACGCGAGTTATTGTCGAGCAGGAACGCGCGCTGGCAGACGTAGCAGAAGCGGCCAAGCAGCGAGAAGAGCAGGTGCGTCGCGAGCGCGAGCTAGCCGAAGAGCTTGCGCGAGCGTTGGAGAAGGAAGAGGAGCGCGTTGCCGCCGAACGCAGGAATGCTGAGGAGGAGATTGCGGAGACAGCTCGTCGCGATATCCTTCGCCTCGAGGAGGAGCGGAAGAAGGCTGAAGCAGAGCTTCTCGTGGCGCACCAGCAAGAGCAGGAGCGGATTCAGCAGGAGGAACTAAAAGCCGAAGCAGAGCTCGCGAAGATCAAGCAGGAGGAAGAAGAGCTGACGCAGCGCGAGCGTGCGAAGGCGGAGGCTGCGATCGCGGAGGCTGCGCGCGTCGAAGAGCTGCGCGTGCAGTACGAACAGGAGTTGATCCAGGCGCGAGTCGCTCAAGAAGCTGCTGCAGAGGAGAAGCGACTGCGAGCAGAGCGGGCAGTCGCTGAAGAAGCACTCGAGCGAGCCCTCGAAGAAGAGCGGACGGAGTTGTTCGCGCAGCTTGAAGAGGGTGAACAAATCGTGCAGCAGGTGGCCGGCGTTGAGGTGACTGCTCCTGAGGCTGTTGTTCCTGCTGCTGTCGAGCATCTCCCGAGCGACCAGGACGCGTCGGTTGGTGCCGAGGTGGCGTCCATCGCCACCATGTTCCCGTCGATGCCAAAGGTGGAGCTGTACAACCTGGGACTGGTGTCGGTCATGTTATTCGTGCTCGCATTGGTGACTGCATGGGTCTTGAGCCGCCACTATCGACGGCTGGAGGCGCGCACACGACAGCGAGCGCGCGCCGCGCTGAAAGCTCGTCGGAAGCGGTGGCAGCGAGTCCCCGCGTCGTCGGACTCGGATTCCGCCGAGGAAGTCGTACTGCTAGCGTCGTCGTCCGCCGGCAACGAGCCTGAGCCGGAGGTGCTCGGATCGCCGGAGATGGCAGCGCTAAGCGCATCGGAAGACTTGAGTCAGGCGTCCAGCGCCGAAGAGCTGGACGAGACCTCGATGATACGGCAGGCCGATGCTCAGCCTGACGCAGTGGAAGTGCGAGAAGAAGCGATCGTGGCGCCTCCAGCTGATCCGACGGACGACAGCGACACCGACGCGGACGGGGAGCGCGAGGAGGAGAGCAGAGCGGCGGCGGCGAGGAGACCGAACGCGTTGCCGCATTCAGTCGTCCGACGTCGCACTCTCCGCGTCACACGCACCACGACGACCACCGCGATTCGGGCTGGAGAGACCGAGTGATCATCGACTGCGTCGCTTTGAGCAGATCGACCTGTGTTGTACGCCGTGCGAACGGTCCACGAACTCGATGTCAATGCACACGTTGTCACCTGGCGCGGTTTGCTGAGCCTGCTGGTCTGGACTAACTACACTCTACACTCTACTACGGCTCGTCGTCACCGATGCTCTGGTACTCGTTGTCGCTGCGGCGGCGGTTGTCGTCCTCGTCCCGGCGCTTCACGACGAGCTTGTAGCCCGCGCGGATCTCGCCGCGGTAGCCCTTGGGGAAGTACGCGCGGTTGAACTCGCGCATCTCCTCGTACGTCATGCCGTACATGGCCGCGATGGCCTCGGGCGTCTCGCCGGCTTCCACGATGTGGATCTGCTTGGTGAGCTTCACCTCAGCGACGTTGCGGCGGCTCGCCTCCTGCTGCGACGCGTACAGGTCCGGGACGATGAGGCGCTCGCCGACAACGAGCTCCGCGCGTGCGCCGACCGGGTAGCGCCCGCGGTTGATCTGCAGCAGCTGCGGGTACGAGACCGCGTACGCCTTGCAGATGGACTCGAACGTGTCGCGCTTCTCGACGAGGTGCGTCTTGTATTTGGAGTAGGTCGCGGACGACGATGCGTACGTGACGACCTCCGCCGCGCCGTCGTCGTTGCCGTAGCTGTCAGCTGAACGGACGATGCGCGCGTCCTCCATGTCGCCCGTGTTGACGATGCGCACGTGCAGCAGCTGGCCGGGGAAGAGCACGCCGCGCTCGCCCGCGGGGAAGAACTGGCGGTTGTCCTGCCGGAGCAGCTCCTCGCTCGTGTTGTACTGCGCCGCGATGTCCTTGAGCGTCTCGCCCGAGCGCACGAGGTGCATCTGCCCCCAGCCGTTGTCGATGACCTCGGGCGGCGGCGGCAGCGACACCTGCCGCGCCTCCTCCACCACGAGCTGCTGCCCCGGGTACACGCGCGTCTTGCGGCTGCTGCCGCCGGACGCCGCGAGCAGCGGGTTGAGCGCGCGCAGCCGCGCTTCGCTCGTGCCGGTCTTGGCGGCGATGCGCGCGAGCGAGTCACCCTCCTGCACCTCGTAGCGGAACGGCGACGGGCCGGCGGGCGGCGGCGGCGCGCCGTCCTCCGCCTTGCGGCTGCTGCCTGACGCGATCGTGCCGTACATGGCCACTCAAACTTTGAAAGGCTTCGAGATTATTGGCAGCATACAAAGTGCAAGTCAAATCTCGAGGTAGACAATTTCGAATGCAACAACCTGCACCACCAAGACCATCGAGCCGATTCTCTCGTTTGATCGACACGACTCAGGGCACTACTGCGTCGAAGCGTTCGATCCGTCATTCAGGGGGTTAATATGCTGGCAGTGAGGCGGTGATCTTCGCCATCCTTCCTCTGCCGTCTCTCTCTCTCTCGCTCGCTCTCTCTCGCATTCTCTGTATCAACCGAGTGCTCTCTACGCGGTCTTCTCGAGCTCGAGCTCCACGCCGTCCGCGGCCACTTCCTCGCCGCCGCTCGCGGACGCCGCACCGTCGTCCGACGTCGTCGACTTGCTCTTGCTGAACGTCTTGTTGAGCGCGATGGTGGCCTGCACCGTGCTGACCGCGGCCTTGAACTTGCGGCGCGCGTTGAAGCGGCGCAGCTCCTCGAGTGCGCTCGTGAGCTGCACGGTCGCAACCTCCGTGCCCGTCACCCACTTGTGCTCCAGCAACTGCCCGACCGTCGCACTGAAATCGACACACGGAAACAGCTAGCGTCAGTGCCAAGCCACGAACCACACACCTCAGAGCGACCCAACGCCAAAGTCCACGCACCGCTCCGCCGGATTCACCACCAGCATCTTGGAGATCAGGTCCTTGGCGTCGTCCGACACGTGGTCCCAGTACGGCGAATCGAACTGGAACTTGCCGCGCTTGATCTTCTTGAAGAGCGCGTTGTGGTTGTCGTCGTGGAACGGAGGGTAGCCGCAGAGCAGGATGTACGTGATCACGCCGACGCTCCAGATGTCCACGCCCTTGCCGTACGGGTGCCCCTCCAGGATCTCCGGAGCCACGTAGCCCGGAGTGCCGCACGCCGTCACGAGGCCTTCGCCGTCGAACTCGATCTTCTTTGCGAAGCCAAAGTCCGCGAGCTTGATCGACGCGTCGTCGTCCTTGGCTGTGAGCAGCAGGTTCTCCGGCTTCAGGTCGCGATGCACGATGTCCGCGTCGTGGCAGTACTTGATGGCTTCCAGCAGCAGCTTGACCAGATCTCTCGCTTCGCGCTCGCTGTAGTACGACTGCCGTCACGCACAAGGTCTGTGTTAGCGGGCTATAGCAGTAGTCAGTATCACTCGCAGCATCTCGAGCGCACCTTCTCGACGATGCGATCGAAGAGCTCGCCGCCCGCCATGAACTCCGTGACCAGGTAGTAGTACTTGTCTTCTGCGAAGAAGTCGTGCAGGATCATGATATTCGGGTGGTTCATCTGTGTAGATAGAGAGCAACAGCGCGCGTGCGTTAAGAACTCGCACAAGAGCACGAGTCGCGAGAGGTCGTAACCCACCTGCTTGAGGATCGCGACCTCCGTGGTCAGCGCCTCGATGTCCTCGGCCGTGAGTCCCTCGCGCTTGATGCACTTGATCGCGTACTTATGACCCGAGGGCTTGTGGATCGCGTCGCGCACGACCGAGAACGTGCCCGAGCCGATCATCTTGCCGAGCGTGTACTGCTCCTCGAAGCTGTTGGGGTTCGGCGGGCTGCTGCCGTTGGCGTGCGCGTTCGCGGCACCCGCGGCAGCGCGTTCCTCCTGCGGCGCGGTCTTCTTCTCCGCGTGGTTCGCGTCGAGCGCCGGCTCGGTGTTGATCACATCGGTGTCCTGTGCAAGAAGACGTCAGGTGATGGTTAGTCACAGCAGCTCCTTTGCAGCTCATTAGGATGACGTCTTGACGCACGGGCTTGGAGCTGACGCAGCCCATGGCGAGCGAGGGAGGTGGGCTGGCTGTTGAGGGGCGGGGTGGGTGCTGCGGTCGGCGACAATTGGCGATTGCGGCTCCTCTGGAGTCGGCGCTGCTCGGTCGCGCTCGCTCGCTCTTTCGCTCGCTCTTTCTCGGCGGCGGCAACTGAATCGATGAGTCGTTCGTCTGACGACGAAACCATAAAAATAGAGCTTACAAATGTGCTGTGTTCTCACGTCACAGATCTGGCACCACCTCATCCTGCGACCTGACTTGACCACATCGGACAAGATGCGGATATGCGTAGAGAGATCCTCATCGCCGACGACCTCGAAGGCCATGCGCGCAGTGGTGTCAGAACACCACGACGAGGTTGGTATTAGCGGGCGAAATAAGACACGCATGGCGCGTCCAAATCATGTCGTGAACGTGAACTTGTCGCCCTGGATAGAGTCGCTCAGATCGAGTGCCGCCACAGCTCGAGCGATAATAGATGCAACAGCGTACCTGGCGCAGTTTCGTGTTGAGCTTCGGCTCCGCGTACGAAATCTGTCTGCTGGCGTGACGAGAGGCGCGTCGGCGGAGATCGCTCTGATCCTGTTGCTGTTGCTGCTGTTGCTGCTGCTGCTGGTGTCCACGGACTGTGACACTGATCCTCGAGCATCCTACCGAGCTCCGAATGCGAGGACGCATCGGACTCTTCTGGACGAGCGGTTTATCTGGAGCCGAGGTTCGCTTTAGCAGTCCGTAGTAGTCGCCCTGCGCATACTCGCCGCGCTGAGCCACCATCAGAGCAACAAGTTTCGTCGCAGCAGATCGCACCCTTCGGATCTTCACGTTCAGCTTCGGTTCTACGTAGGAGATGCTCTTGTCTCGGAGTCGGAGACGCCTCCCGAACTCCAGCTTTCATGAACACGGACTGTCAGCGCAGGCAGTCGACACCACCACGCCTCATCGAGTACGTATCACACCTGTCTCTCGTCTTGAGCCAGTGATCTTGTCGTCAGTTCCGTCGCCTGTCAGGAACACAGCGTGAGCGAGTGAGTTGATCGCAAGACATGCCCGCAGTAGGGTGCCCACCTCTCGTATCGTGGATATCACGCCGACAGCCAAGGCGCCGCTGCTGGAGGCGGTCACCGAGTACTCCTGACCAGCGGAAACACAGAAGTCTTTAGCTGCCATGATGATCCGGAGTACCACACGAAGCGCTCACCAGAGTCTTCTTCGCGTTGCCTCTCGCCGGAGATCGGCTCGGGCTTCTCTCTCGCATCGGCTCGTCTTGAACCTCGCGCTGCGAGCGTCGTAAGAGCTCTCTGGCGTTCAACTCTCTCTGCGCATGTAAGAGGTCGTCAGACTCCTCGAGCGACTCGAGCGAGACACTCGCTTCGATACGCACCACCGGTGTGATCGCCACTCGCTCTACGCCGCGCGTAAGTGAGCCGAGGCAGTTGCTCCGAAACCCGATGTCTGTGCTCCGGCACTCGCTGATCGGAGCCAGGACGGTGGTGTCGCACTGGGTCGACTGGTCACAAACTACACTCTCTTGCTCGGATCACACACAACACAGACTCGCGCCACACACATGACACAGCAGCGAGCGTCTTCACCTTCTGGGGTCCTGCGCTGCATCTCGATCCACGCCGTCACTGCACGCGCGCACGTGCGAGGCGTCACAATCGCACCACACACTGCACATCGTGAAGAGAGTCGAGACACCTTGCTGGGAGAACTGGCTGCTCTGCGAGCGCTTAACTGTGCAGGTTGTGAGTCGTCGTGCTACCATAGCATTCCCAAGCGATCGATAGAGAGAGAGAGAGAGAGAGAGAGAGAGAGAAGCACAC
>JAASGA010000310.1:0-23743 GCA_023334105.1 Globisporangium nodosum
CACCTCGATTAGTCGAAGGCAAGCAGCTCATGTAGATTCGCAGATTCCCGAGCGCTCGCGCCGCGAATCTCGCGGACATGGCGGCGCCGAATCTCGCGCTGACGCTCGAGAGATGAGAGCAGAAGCATGGGAGGTACATACCTTCTTGTTCCTTTTCTTCCTGCCAAAGCGCCAAGGCACTCGCGCTTTCTACGCGGACCGCCGAGCACAAGCTTGTCGCCGTCGCCCCGCGCGCACCCACCAACTCGCCGCCTCCGCCATCCTGCAAGAGCTGTAAGAATTGACTGAGAATGGAGCCCGGGTTCCCGCTCGCGCCGGCCAAGCTTCCGCAGCTGCGCGTGGACCGCGCGACGATCGCCAAGTGGAAGCGTGCGGCGCGCGAGGAGGTCGCGGCCGTGCTGTGCGACCGCGACTCGTGGTACTACCGCGGCCAGGAGCCCAAGTACGCGTACAAGCTCATCTACAACAAGCGCGGGCTCGAGGGCTACCTCTGCACGACCGAGGCGACGGCGCGCAAGGAGTTCTACGCGCATGGCGTGCTCAAGATGTACCTCGAAGACGTCTCGTATGGGCTCTACACCGACAGCACGCTCGACCAGCGCAGCGTCAGCGCGTTCCTCGACGAGGACGCGTTCCTGGACGCCGCCGTGCTCGACGTCGACGAGCGCCAAACGCTCGAGGACCCGTTCCGCTTCGCCGGCGTCAAGTGGGCGGCGCGCCACTCGCCTGCGGGCGTGAGCGCGCACGCCGACCTCGTGTACTTCGAGTGCTCGTTCGCCACGCGCGACGCCGACGGCCGCGCCGTGCTCGTGCAGCACATCTCGAGCCCGGAGCTCGCGCCCGAGCACGTGCAGGAGAGTCACGAGACCGAGCGGCTCGCGCGCGGCAGGATCCACCAGATCACGACGTTCCGCGCCGGCGACGAAGGCACGTACTGCCAGTCCGCCGGCACGCTCGTCGCGAACGACATGATCCCGTCGTGGGTCGGCATGAAGACCGTGCTGCAGACGTTCAGCAGCCTGAGCAACATCGTGGCGCTCGCGGACGCGCGCGCGGTGGCGCTGCTCGGCGTCGCGAAGGCGTCGTCCGCGTCCAAGGCGTGCTACCTCTGCAAGAAGAAGTTCAGCCTGGTGCGCCCGCGGCAGAACTGCCGCTCGTGTGGCCACAGCATCTGCAAGGGCTGCACGATCAAGCTCAAGTTCTGCAACGTCGAGGGCTTCAGCGCGCGCGTGCCGCTGCTCGCCGAGGACAAGTTCTGCCTCCCGTGCGTGCGCCACGCGCGCGAGAAGCGCCCGGAGAGCGACGACCCGATCGCCAAGTTCGTCGACTCGATCGTCTCGGAGGACAGCAACTGCGACGTCGCGCTCGGTATCCCGGTCTCAGACGACGACAGCGGCGACGAGCTCACGACGACGTCGAGCTCGCACTCAGTCTACCGCCGCTCGAGGCCGATCAGCACGCCGCCGGCGTACAGCAGCCACTTCCCGAACGACTCCGTGCTCTCCGAGTCGAACGGAAACCAGACGATGAGCTACGTCAGCAATCCGGCGCGCAACTTCGCGGCGCAGGTGTCGGCGCCGCCGCCGCCGCCGAGCTACTCACAGTATCAGGTGCATGCAAACCCTGTCGGCGTCTCGGCGCCGCCGCTGGACGCGGGAGCGCGCGGCCTGTACCCGAGCTTCGACCAAGTCGACCTGTCGGCGCCCGGCTCCCACTTCCAGCGTACGAGCTCCGGTCGCGGGTTCGCCGAGCCCGGCACCGAGGCGTTCAGCAAGCTCACGCAGTCGATCGCGGCGCAAGAGGCGCTGCTGCAGAACATCGAGTACGAGCGCCAGAAGCTGCAGACTCAACTTCGGCAGCAGCGACCGGCCCCGCACGTCCCGCAGTACCTCGACGAGCCGGTGACCATCGTAGCGCCGAGCCGTTTGAGCCGAAGCGGAGACCGCTTCGAGGTGCTCTCGGACTCGTACTGATGCAAGGACAGGGGGAGCGGGAGACAGAGAGTTTGAGTTATTGAGGCGAAGGAGCGAGCGGAGGGCGGGCGGCGTGGAGAGATGGTTGTGCGGTGGTGGGAGGTCGGTGGCGGAGTCCTGTGCGGCTTCGCCGCCGCCGAGTTCGGTTGGTAAATTATAGTGTGTGTTGGTCTTGCGAACGCTGCGTGCGTGCGTGTGTGGTGGCTGTGGCGAGAGACACAAGAGAGCGGAGCGGATGAACGTACGTACGGTGGACATTTACATTGACACACGCAGGACATCTTACGACAAGAGCTCGAAGCGATCGCTCGCGGATCTAGTGTCCGACGAGATCGACGAACACTCGCTGGAGCCCATCGCGTCCGCTTCTGCTGCAGTCGACATCGGAGCGCCTGCGAAGCTCATGGAGCTCTGGAGCTTCAGCAGCAGCGCGCTCTGCGCAGCGATCGACTCGGACATCTTCGCGAACGTGCTGAGATCTGGGACGACAGCGGGCGTGCTGTGTCGACTCGGAGCTGGTCTGGCAGAAGTCGATACAGGGTTGAACGAGCTCCTTGCGCTCGGGTGCGCTCTCGGGACGGAAGTGGCGTCGTTCGAGTTCCACCGCTGCACCGGCGACGGAGGAGAGAACGTCACAGGAAGTGCAGTCGTGGCACCTTCGGTGGTCTTGCGGAGATCGCTGGAGACATCGCTTCGGGCTTGCTCCGCTACTGCGACGTGTTTGACATCGATCTCCAACGCGTCAATCAACCTCATCCTGCGACTCGAATCATCGACGGAAGCTCCGTCAGCACAGCACGAGTCAGTCGTCGTGTCGCTCGAGACGGAAGCGGAAGCGACGAGGTTGCTGCAGCTCTGCGACTGAAAGGTACCGCTGCGACGCTGTTCGCGGGAGTTCATGACGCACTTGATGCAGAACTGCTCGCTCAAGACAGGCCGGTGATCTCTTGACGAGTGCACACTCGCCTGGTTGAAGAACTTGAGCGCCACGATGCAGCTGCGGCACGCGCAGCGACCGCACGAGCGGCACTTGTGGCGCGAGCGTGTGAGCACGTGGAATTTCTTGTCGCACACGATGCACGTCTTCCTCTCGCTCGCTTCGGGTCGGCGAGGCTGCTTCGGAAGCTTCTTGAGCATGCCGAGGCTGAAGATCGTTCGCGCGTCCGCGAGTTCGGAGAGCTTGAGCACGCTCCGGAAGCTGTGCGGCAGCCCCTTTGCCGCGCCAGCCCAGGACGGCACGTTCTTGCTGACTCCGACCGAACCTGCAGACTGGTACAGAACTCCTCCATGCACGATGTCCGGCCGGAACGTGTTGATCGCGAACGTGCCTGCGCGCGCCAATCGTATCCCGTGGTCTTGCAGCTGATGTGCTGGCAACTCGAGACTCTCGACGTACTGGACGACAACGTCTCGCCCGAGAGCGTCCCGGATCCTGCTCAAGCGCTCGAAGTAGAGGTAGTCGCGCGCCGTAGCTATCCCCGAACCGGCAGAACCGTGCGCCTCCCACTTGACGCCAGTGAAGCGGAACGGGTCCTCAGATGTCGGCCTCTCCGTCATTCGCAGCACTGCAGCGTCAAGGAACGAGTCTGGGTACAGCTGAACTTGCGCGGATCGGAACTCGAATGTCGTTTCATTGTGCAGCCCGAACGCAACGTCGTCGAGCGAGAGCTGGAGCGTACCCTGACAAAGGAAGTCGTTCTTGTCCGCGACTTGGGGGTTGGTCCGCGTGAAGCCGACCAGCGACTCCTTTTCGTACGTGAGCTTGAACGAGCCCTTGAGTTCGTCGGCGCGGAAGTACCACGAGTCGAGGTTCTGGATCACGTTCGCCACCTCCGCCTTCGCTGCTGATGCCCAGTCGTTCATGGTCTCTTCGTCGACGAGGAGCTTGGGCAGTCTCGCATTGTCAAGCGGGAACGAGGTGTCCAATGAGCTCATGGTCTCGTGGCGTGTGCGCGGATCGATCTCGCGACGGTACGTCGACGATGGCGCTTGTACTTGCCCGACCGATGCCAGCGGAACCGCAAGTTGGAGACTGAAGGAGTGCAGCGCTACAGACCAGCCGTCCGCTCTCGCGTCAAAGAACTCAGCAACCGCGGCGGCCAGTGTCTTCTCGACTCGGTCCGTACGCTACGATGTGTAAACCAGTCGTCACCTGTCCTCGTTCTCCATCGCCTAGGATGCGACTTCTGCTCTCTGGCACTCCACCACACGGTTTCGACTGCCCACAGCCCAGCTGGAGCGGCGGACAAGCGACCCGAGGGTCACCGGCTTCCAATCTACAGCCCAGATGGCCGCACATCAAACATGAGCGGATCGACACGAAGCACACCGTCAGCAGCATCCCCGAAGTCTCAGCGGCGATGACTGGTAGACAGCTCCGTCTTGAGCTTGCACCTACAGCCGAACGACGCGCGAAGCACCCTCGAGTAGATGCAGTTTACAATGTTGGCATCAGTCACACTTGCGTGCTTCGACTTGCATGCACGCAGCATGCTTGTACCTGATCGCTCGCACTGTCGAGCATTTGCCGTCTGTGGGCTCGCGTTGAGTCTCGATGTCTCTCAACAAGCGCATCGATGACAACTTCAGCGCCAGGTGCTGTGCCAGGTGTCGCGCTTACCGATTTAACCTAGACAGCACCGATTGCTTGGTGCTGTCTACTGTCTGTCGTCCGATGTCTGGAAGCGCAGTTCAATGGACCGGCAGCTGGGGGCAGATGCAGGTGTTGAGTGCGCAGAACTCAACCGAATCGGGTGCGTCAGACTTCAGAGGAACGGATGACTGGCTGAAGTCGTCGATCGGCTCGGGATCGCCGGCCAGGGAACATTTGTACAGCTTTGCTACACTACGCGGCATTGACGAACTGCGCAGAGAGCAGAAGGCTTCAGCTGCTGGCATGCGAGTTTCTAGCCGATCGTGATCTTGCTGGTTGATGCCCGCCAATACTGCGTTCCCCGAACCTAGACACTCGCTGCATCACGAAGGATCAATGGCGAGATACCAGTACGATGGATGGATGGTGGATTCGGACTGCTGGCTGCGTGCTACTCGGAAGTCTCGACTGTGGATGATGACTCTCAGCCAAGCCAAGAAGTTCGAGTTAGTGCTTTGGGTGTTCAGGTGCCAATGCCATGACGCTTGAGGTCTCACCTGAGCCGACGAGAAGGTGGCGATATGGGAGGCGGTGTCGAGGCGTAGCGACTCCATCGGAGAACTGGTGTCGAAGAGCCCATGAGTCGATCGCAAGACATGAGTCTGCGTGGTATTGATCAATACTCGAAGCCACCTGACGTGGTGTACCATGTTTGTACCGCTGTACCGCTGCTTTTCTATTTGCTGGCACACTTGGTGCGTTTTTCTGGGAGACCTCTACGAACCAATATCTCACAATGAATTCTCTCTCGCAATGTATCGTTTTCGGGAGGCATATTTTGACAATAAAGATGCTACAGTATCAACAGGATTTACAGGATATTCGATATAGGCGCCTTATACATAGGCGCTGTTTCCGAAGGCTAGGGTGGCGCCGAGCCACTCGCGGCCGCTCGCTCGCTCAGTCTCGAGTCTCGCCCCCAAGGTCACCACCACACAAGGTCACCCCAAGGTCACCACCGTCACCACCTTCCTTCCCTCCTTCCACCCTCTCTCTATCGACGAAGATGCTCAGCCCGCTCAAGGACATCGTGATCGGCACGGGCCTCGGCCTCATCACCGGCTCGCTCTGGCTGCAGTTCAAGAACAGCGAGCTTAAGCGCACGGCGGACTACTACAAGTTCTACGACGCGCAGCAGGCGAAGAAGGCGACGCTCGCGGCCGCCGACGACGACGACGACGAGTAAACCGACTGCGCGTCTATGATGAGATTTACGTGCGCAGCCTGCGTCACTGCAGAGGACCCGCCGCTGCCGCTGCTGCTGCAGGTCGCCAGGAAGTGCGGCGTCGACGACAGCAGTGGCGAGCGACTGCGTGACGACGACGACGACGACGACGACGACGCCGCGGAGCTAAGCGGAAGCCAATGAACGCAGTGAGTTTGTTCGAGTGTGTGATGATGCGGTGGGTGGGTGACTAAGCGAAGACAGCAGCAGCTGCATGGGCACGTGGACCACCAGAATCCAAGCATCCCAAGCACCAGGTCGTCGTCATATTCAGAGAGCACGCAGGCACAAGCACGAGCACTAGCACGCGATGCAGCCGCAGAAGAGCTTCTGCTTCTTGGCGCCAGCGCCAGCGCCAGCGATCAGATGCTGCTGCTGGTCACCCGTGGCCGCCGCGGACGCGCTCGTGTCGCCGCAGAGCGTCGCGTGCAGCGACTTGAGCGTCGTGGCCTCGCTGTAGAGCACGTCCTCCGCCACGTGCGCCTTGTACTTCTGCGCGACGATGCCCTGCAGCTGCGTGAGCGCCATCGAGTCCATGCCGAGCTCCTGCAGCGGCTTGTTCGGATTCACGTGCGTCGGCTCGACGTTCAGCAGCAGCGCGAGCTCCGCCAGCAGGAACTCGTACACGCGCTCGGGCGCTTCATCCGTGACCACTGTCGGCATCCCCGACGTGCCGCCGGTCGTCGACGGCTTCCCGCCTGTCGCGCCGGTGCCGCCGGCTGCCGGCTGCTTCCCGTCGCCGACGCTGCGGTCCATCTCGACGTTCGCGACTTCGTCGGCGTCGTCGGGGGCGTCGCCGATGATGTCCTCGTTCCGGTACAGCACGTCGAGCTGCTTGTCCTCGAGCGCCTTCTTGCAGCGCGCGCGGGAGATCTTGCCGCTCGTCGTCTTGGGGATCGACCGCGGCCGCAGCAGCACGATCAGTGTCACCTTGACGCCGTGCTCGCGCGCGACCGCGCTCCGGATGCTCCCGCACAGACTCGCCTTGTTCTTGATCTCCGGGTCGCGCAGCTCCGCGAGCAGCGCGAGCTTCTCCTCGTCCGCGTCGCCGCCGCCGCTCGCGTCCGAGAACGAGAACGCCGCGCTGCACCCTGGCCGCAGCTCCGCGTGACTCTCCGCGGTCGCCTCGATGTCTTGCGGGTAGTGGTTCCGGCCGCGGATGATGATCAGATCCTTCATGCGGCCGCAGATGAACAGCTCCTGCTGGTACAGGACGCCATAATCGCCCGTCTTGACGTACAAGCTCTCACTGAGCTCGTCGCCGGTGCGGATCCGCGCCTGGAACACCTCGGACGACAGCTCGCGCATCTCCTCGCCGAAGTACCCGAGCGCTTTGGACGCGCTCGAGATCCAGATCTCGCCAGTCTGTCCTTCCGCGCACTCCTCCGCGGTCTCCGCGTCCACGATGCGCAGGTCGATGCCGTGGTCCTTCCGCGACGGGACGCCGCAGCCGATCATCTCCTTGCGCGCGATGCTCGCGTCGCTTGACGCGCGGAACGCGTGCTCGCGCTCCAGCGCCGCCTTGTCGACCCACACGCGCTGTTGGCCGCTCCCGCAGACGTACACCGTGTGCTCGGCGAGGCCGTACGTCGGCTTGATCACGCCCGCAGGGAGCCCGTAGCGCTTGAACGCGTTGTAGAACGCGTCGATCGCCTCGCCCTGGATCGGCTCCGCGCCGTTGATCATGTGGCGAACGCTCGAGAGGTCGATCGGCGAGTCTGCCTCAAGCCGGTCAGCCTTGCGTGCGCACAGCGCGTACGCGAAGTTGGGCGCCTGCAGGTGCGTGGCGCGGTGCTTGGAGATGAGCCGGAGCCACAGCGCCGGGTCCCGGATGAAGCTGAACGGCGACATGTACACGCCCGTGGCGCCGTTGAAGATCGTGCCCAGGTAGGCGCCGATGAGCCCCATGTCGTGGTACTGCGGGAGCCAGGACACGACCACCGTGTCTCGGCTCGCTTGCAGCGCCGAGCTGATCGTGCGCAGGTTGTGGTTCAGGTTGCCGTGCGTGAGGATCACGCCTTTCGGCACCGACGTGGACCCAGACGTGTACTGCAGGAACGCCACGTCGGTCGCGCTCGGAGAGTGCTTCGCGGCGAGCCAGAGCCTGCTCTCGAGTCCCTTGACGTCGACGAGGTCGTCTGTGACGCTCCACGCGAGGTGGTCCGGCCACGGCAGCGCGTCCGAGAACGTGAGCTTCTGCTTGATCGCCGAGATCTTCTTCACGTGCAGGTACGTGGACGACGTGAGCGCGAGCTTCGCCTGCGAGTTGTTCGTCACTGCGACGAACATACTGATGTCCTTCTTCATCTTGCGCGGGTCTGGCGGGTACACGGGCACCGCGACGACGCCCGCGCGAAGACATGCGAGGAACGCGACGATGAACTCGAGGCCCGGCGGATACACGAGCAGCACGCGGTCGCCAGGCTTCGCTCCCAGTCTGAAAAAAGTACTTGTTAGCACACATCCATCGCTACATACACATGTGGGTATGAACGTACCCCTTTGGGTGCTGCTGCGTCGTCGCGAGCAGCAGCGCTGCGAGGTTCTGCGTCTTCCGGTGCAGATCCTGTGTGGTAGAAAAGTAGTTTTTCCATGACGCGTCAGCCACCGCTGCCGCCTCGCCCAATGCACACTTCCTATGAGCCGCCGCACGCACCGCCGCGCTGAGTGCCGCCGTTGCGACGCCGCGGTCGTCCACGAACGAGAGCATCGGCTGAAAACAAGAGTCCCACAAACGCGTCAGGTACTCAGTTGGGCGCTCGCCTGTGTCGGAGAAGACGCACGCACCCGCGCGGGACTCTCGCGCGCCCAGCGCTCGAGGCGCTCGAGCAGCTCCGAGTCCATGCCTGCTTGCTTGCTTTTGTCGCTTTTTCGTATTGTGAGAGTTTCTGTGCGGCGGTTTTTCGACTTTATGAGTGAGAAATACAAAAGCTGGTGTGTTGAAGACGGAATAGTATGGGTCAGGAATGGAGTATTGCGCCGTGTTATCGCGCAGATATAGAGTTCTATACCTAATAACGTGAAATCGCTTGCGGACTGGATTCTTCATGTGACGTGTGAGCACTTAAATTGGGTCTCAACCCCATTTTCAGCAAATCCAAACCTGCAAAACAGGATATATGAGCCAATCAGCATCTTCAAAAGCCGATCTTGACGAAAAGGCGCATGTATTCCTCACCATCGACAACAACCAGATGACGCGCCGAGCACCGCCGCCGCCGTCGCTGGAGCCCGAGACGCAGCTGCTGCGCGCCGCCGGGCTGCTGCAGGATGCGATCCGCAGACAGCGCAGCTCGTGTACCACTACAACTGTCGACGACGACGAGTCGGACAGCGAAAAGGAGAACTGCACGCGCGTCAGCAACAGCGGGCGACACCACCACGATGACTGCGAACAGCAGAGCGTGTCTATGAGCGAGTGGGAGCGGCGCGGCCTACTGCGCATGTCGGAGCTCTCACTCAGTCAGCGGCTCTCGAAGAACGACGCGCCGGCCAGTGCGGACGCGTCGATCGGCGAGCTCACGCGCCGCGCGCTTGACTGGATGCAGCGCGACACGGAGCAGCTGGCGAGGGAGACGCGCGCCACGCAGGAGTTGCTCTTCAGTGTCGTCGCGACCATCAACGACGTCTTCGCTCAAGAGCTGCAGTCCATGGCTGGCGACGGAGCTGCGGAGTACCCACTGATCGACGAGGCGCAGGACTGGGAGGAGCTCTCAATCGAGCGCGTGGAGAAGCTCGTAGGCGAGTGGGAGGCTGTGCTGCTCGAGTGGAGAATGCGCGGGCTCGACGTTGAGAGCCAAACGAGAGAGCGCGACCTGCTCTGTCGCGAAGAGTGCGACGCCCAACTGCAGCAGCTCCGAGAGTCGTACGCAGTGGAGCGAGGTATCGTCACTCGACTCGTTTCTTGCGTGATGTGTTGCTTGCTGAGCGCTCTCGTGTGAACCGCTAGATGAACTAACGCAGGAGATCGCGAGGCTGGTCGCCGCCTCGGACAAGCAGCAGAGTGAGTATGAAAGAGTTCGCTGGAGTCTGTTGTCCGACTTGGCGTTGATCATTGCGCTAGTGGTGTGCGAGGACTACAGCAGTGCGCTTCACAGAGCAGCGCGCCAGCAACACCGTACACCGCAGCCGATTCCCGAGAGTACGAGCCTGAAGGAGCTCGCGTGCGAGAGGGAGAACCTGAACCTCAAGGCGCAGCTCAAAGGCGCCGAGCTGTGCTCCTTGCACTGGCAGATGGCGTACGAAGATCAGCTCGGACGCTCTCGACAGACAGAAGAGCGACTCGGGATGCTGCTCGACGAGTCAGCGAGCGCGCGACAAGAGCTAGAAGAGCTCAAGATCAGGCTCTCGAAGACGATCCACGTCGACGCGCTCAAGGTCTACCAGCAGAAGATCGCGATCCTGGAAGACCAAGTGCACGACATGAAGCAACAGATCCTGTGCGATCACGAGCAGTTTGAGTATGAGCACGCGAAGTGGGAGCTCGAGAAGAAGCACCTCGGGAAGGACGTGGAGGAGATCCAGGACGTGAGCGTGAAGGTGCTGAAGATGGTGTTGATCCGCGAGAAGCTGCTCAAAAAGCAGGAGCGGCACTTGCAGAAGCGAGTGCTGGCGCTCGAAGCTCAGCGGCATCAAACGGCCGAACAGTGCGGCGCACTGCAGGCGATTACGCGCGCGTTGATGGAGGAATGCGCTCTCTTCCTCGTTGCACTGCAGGAACAGACAACCAGCAGTGCTCTGACGCCTCATGATGCGGTTCCAGTGAAGCCGATCCAGATCAAGAAGATGTTCAAGAGGTTGCGAAGGCTGCAGCACGAGCTGGGAGCTAAAGGCTACAGCCTTGCGGCAGATCTGGAGCCGATACCCGCGCCAGTCTCAGAGGAGTGTTCCACCAGCGACGAGACCGCGCTATGGGAAGCAAGCAGCTCGGAGCTGTGAATGTGAGCATGGAGTTGTGCGCGATCTTGAGCATAAGAACAACCAATCTGAACACCAACAGCAGCAGCGCAGTCACGACTCGACCCTGTTCACTTGATTTGTTCTGGTGCTCACGTACAACTGACTGTGCAAGGCGCTTGTTCCGTACGAATAGTGCGTGACCGCCTAGTTCTTCTTGTTGCACAGAGGCTTCGGCGTCGCAGTCGCGGCCGGCTTGGGAGTCTTCGACGTGGTCGGCTTGGGAGTCTTCGACGTGGCCGGCTTGGGAGTCTTCGACGCGGCCGGCGCCGGGGTCTTGCCGGCAGACGCGCCAGTCGTGACTCCCTTCTCGACCGAAACACCGTTGAAGCTCAGGATGTCCTGCTTGCCCTTGACCATGACCGGGTCGCTACCGTCGTTCGAGAGCGTGAGCATGCCGTAGTGGAACTCGTAGTTGGATGGGAACTCGGTCACCGTGTTGTGGGTCTTGACGAGCTCGAGCTCGGCGTCGTTCTCGCTCGTGTAGAACTCGAGCAGCGAGCCGCTCGCCGCCTTGCTGACAGCGATGCCGAAGTTGTACCACGTGTCGGTCTTGAACTCGGTCTCCCACTTGGCGTCCCACGTGCCATTGTTGAGGTAGATGATCTTCGGCGGGCTCTGCTCGACGTCGATGCGGATCTCGAAGATGTGCGACTCCGGGAAGATGATCTGCCACTGGTACTTGTTCAGGAACGCCTCGTCCTTCTTCACGCTCGCGCGGAAGAACGTTTTGCCGCCCACGTTACCGGCGACGTTCTGCACGAGCTCCGAGCGGCGGAAGTTGTTCTGCGTGTTGAAGATCGCATTCTCGTCGACGCCGATGTTGATGACGCCCGCGTCCTTGTTGAACGCCGGCGAGCGGCCGTCCTGGTCGACCGAGACGTAGTCGGCCGGGTTGCCGGTCGTCGTGCCCTTGCGCTGCTTGAGGATGTGCAGCATGTACTTGGAGTCGAGCGTGTCGACGGTGAGGTCCTGGCCACGGCCGTCCCAGGGCAGCGGCTTGTCCTGGGCCGCGACCTGGACCAGCGAGCAGGCGAGCGCCGCGAAGGAGAGAACGACGGACGAGAGCTTCATGATTGGAGACTGGAAGTTGACAGGAGCTCGAGAGACTTGAGTGGGTCGACGAAGATCGGAGAATGAACAAGGGCACCAGTTGCTCAGCAGCAGTGTCCGACCCAGTCGAGTGCACTGCTCTTGTAGCAGGAGATCGCGCCTGGAACTCGGAGCTGCGCTTTGTCAAATCTCTGCATGGTTGGTGTGTGACAAGCAAGAGGCGCGCCTCCAGCACACAACGCTTGCTTTGGAGGAGGAGCCTCCAAGTGCTTCAGCAGCGAGTCGGTCGGTCAGGATCTGTTGATGTCGCTCATCGTGGTAAACTCACGAAGCTCCAAGAAGCTCGCCTGTGCCTCAAGAGGATCAGATGTCGTCCTCTACAGGTGATGAGAGTCCTCGCCGATGGCCTCCGTGTTGATCGAGTCAGACGCAGCAAGCGATGGCCGCGACTAACGAGCGAAGCGCGAATGTGATGATGATGGCACTCGCGGCTCGGGATAGGACAAGTGGCAGCTCGCGGCGTGATCCTCTCTTTCAAACAGACTCTGTCGTCGGACTGACAAAGACCGGCAAGCACGAGCTTGTCATGAGTTTTGTGCGTGCGGTCTTCGAGAGAAGCCCAGTTCGCCACGGCTGCAAATCGGCTCGGCACCGCGCCAGTCTGCCAGCAGCGCCATCATCCGCAAGATCGCGGCCGAGCTGGCGTCGCTCGCGATGTCTGGCTTGGCACAGTAGGTTCGCAAGAACGCGATGACATCCAACCAGGCGCGAGTTCGTCCACCCATCAAACACTCAGTTCCATTGCGATCGCTTAGGTAGCGGGCCACACAACTGCGCCACTTAGAGCAAGCGCAAGTAGATCTACGTCGACTTCTTCTTGCACGCCTTGGCGGACGGAACCGGCGTCTTGGGCGTCTTGGGTGTCTTCGACGGCTTCGGGGTCTTCGGAGCCTTGGGCGTCTTCGACGGCTTGGGCGTCTTCGGAGCCTTCGTGGGCTTTGGGGTCTTGCCGCTCGCAGGCTTCGGGGTCTTGCCAGCCGCTGGCGACACCGTCGGCGAGGCACCAGAGGACGGAGCGACGGTGGTCGCGGCAGGCGCCGGAGTCGCGTACTCATCGTCGTCGCCAGAAGCCGGCGCCGGAGTCGCGTACTCGTCGTCGTCGCCAGAAGCCGGAGCTGGAGTCGCGTACTCGTCGTCGTCGCCAGAAGCCGGAGCCGGAGTCGCGTACTCGTCGTCGTCGTCGGCGTCACCGGCAGCCGGGGCAGCCGTGGTAGGCGTCGGCTTGGTGGTGGTCGCGGTCGGCGCCTTGGTCGTCGCCGCCGGAGCCTTCGTGGTGGCCGCTGGGGTCTTCGTCGCAGGCTCCGTGGCAGCCGGCGTCGTGTCCTCGTCGTCATCACCCGCGGCGTCGTCGCCCGTGGCCGGAGCCGAGCCGCCGGCAGTCACGGTCTTTTCCACCGAGACGCCGTTGTAGTCGAGGATGTCCTGCACGCCGGCGGCCATCTTCGGCGCGCTGCCGTCGTTCGAGAGCGTGAGCATGCCGTAGTGGAACTCGTAGTTGCTCGGTGCGGAGCCCGAGTTGGGCACGGACTTGGTGAGCGCAAGCTGGCTGCTGCCCGTGCTCGTGTAGAGCTCGATGGCGCCGCCGCCGACCGCGATGCCGAAGTTGTACCACGTGCCGAGCTTGAACTCAGTCTGCCACTTGACGTCGAGCGAGCCGCCCGTGTAGAAGATTATCTTGGGGGGCGTGACGGTCGAGTCGATGCGCACCTCGAAGAGGTGGGACTCCGGGAAGATGATCTGCCACGAGTGCGCGTTGGCCCAGGCCTTGTCCTTCTTCACGCTCGCGCGGAAGAATGTCTTGCCCGCCGTGTTGCCAGCCACATTCTGCACGAGCTCCGAGCGGCGGAAGTTGGCCTGGCCACCGAAGATCGCGTCGTTGTCCACGGCGATACTGATGACGCCCGTGTCGCCGTTGAACGCCGGCGAGCGGCCCTTCGGGTTCACGGTCACGTAGTTAGCCGGGTCCGCCTTCGCGGGGTTCTGGCGCTGCTTGAAGATGTGCAGCATGTACTTGGACTCGAGCGTCGCGACCGTGAGGTCCTGCCCGCGGCCGTCCCAGGGCAGCGGCTTGTCCTGCGCGGCCACTTGGCTCGAGAGCAGCGCGCACGCGGCGGCGGCGACCGACACGAGCACGGCAGTGAACTTCATGCTCGGCGGAGAAAGCAGGCGAGAGCGAGAGAGCGAGGGCTTCTGGCGGGTGGCCGGCGAGTCGTGGAATGAGGAGCTCGGAGGCTTGGAGGAGGTCCTTGGACTTGGTGGTCAAGTTGTCATTCGTGTGATGCACATCCAATGCACCGAAACCAGACTGTTTCTTGGAAGAGAGATGCGTTTTCATATGAGATTTTGTATGATACTATATTTACAATTTTTTGAATCTGAGATAGGGAGCCGTTTTTATATATGAACATTTGTATGTCGATGCGCCTGGCGTTTTTATGTCGTTTCGTGAACATCAGATGGTTCGAAATAACTGCGCTGAACTCGAATCACTTGAACAAAGTATACTGCAAGTAGTTGACACGAGTTTATTGTTGACCGTTTGCAAACATCGGTCAACCATAGTGCTAAAAGCAAGGATAGACCACTCTTCCATGCACTCTTCCATGCACTCAACTCGTCACTCTCCACATCGCTCTACTACACATGTCATTCTTTCACCTTGCAAACACTGCGACCTCGTTCAGGTAGACGGCTTCCTGGCCCTGGCCGCTCGCGTCCGAGCCCCAGAGATCGCCGCGGAGCCACAGCGCCGTGGCATCCGCGACAATCTGCTGGAACTCGTCCGACGACAGTGTCGCCCCTGAAGGCTCACTGATCCAACCAAAGTCCTCGCGCAGGATCGCCGAGTACGACGTCCATCGAGATGCATCTGGGAGCGGGAACGACCCGAGCGCGAGCGAGATCTGCCGCCCACCAGTAGCGAAGATCGAGATCTGGCCACGTCGCGGACGCGCGGCGCCGTTGAAACTCGGCGCGAGCATCTCGTATTGCAGTCGCCCGCCGTACGCAGCGCGGAGCTTGAGCACCACGTCCGGCGGCGCTGCAAAGTGCCAAATGTTCGAGTACACTTGGCCGCACGGGAACCCTGGATAGAGGCTCGGGATCACTCCTGTCATAAGACACGATGGCGGCGATGATGATGAGGTAGACACGGACGACTCCGTGGCGCAGTAGATGTGCCCCGGATTCTTCCTCGCCTGGCCGTTCGTCGAGATGTCCGCGACGGTCGTGCCTTTCTCCCCTTGGAGGTACGGAGAGTCAAAGTTCCAGCCGAACACCAGTCCGTTGCTCGCGACCTGAGGCGGCCACGACAGCTCCTTCAGCATCTCGGGACGCGAGATCACGCGCGACCACAAATGCACGTGCTGCACACTGCCCTCGAAGCCCGAGTTCTCCTTCAGGCTGCAAGCTACAACTTGTGTGGTGTCGGCGCTCGCAGTACATGGGGCTGGCGAGTTGCTGGAGGCGACAAACCCGCCGAGGACGAAAACACCGCCACTCTTGAGCTCGTCGCCCACTTGGAACGGCCCGCCGTCAAACACCAGCATGGCGTTGTCGTACACGTACACTCGCCCGTCCTCCGCGTTCCACGTGATCGCGACGAAATGCCACTCGCCGTCGCTGATGTCAACGAACGTCGACAGCTTCTCACTCGAGATCCGCGAGTTGAGGAACAACTCGAGGTTGGACGGGTTGCACAACGCCAGCGGGATCGAAGTACTGGCTGTGACCGTCGCGTAGGATGCAATGCACGCAGTCGGAGTCTGTTGACTCGTCTTCACCCAGAGCGACAGTGTGAACGCCTGCATCACCAGACAACAAGTGCGAGTCAGGGATTACAAGACCAAGCCGAGTCCCTCATGCTAGCACACGCCATACTCACCACAGACGGGAATCCGTTCACCGCACTCTGGCTCACAACGTAGTCATCTCCATTCAGCACGAGCACATTTCTCGTCGACGAAGCCGAGCTCGTCGTCGCCAAGCTCATGTCGGCTCCGAGACTGCACGCAAAGTCGCACTCGCCAGTCGGAGCCGCGAAGTCGCACTTCTGGTCGTACTCGCTCTCGCCGAACACTGCGTCGGCCGCAAACAGTCCGCTCACGTCCGCGCGGACAGCGCCGTCACCGTTCTCCACCACCCGCCAGCTACGTACGTCGCCTCTTGGAACAGACAACGATGGGAACTTGTGGCGAACGAGCTCGACACCGTCACCGTAGTCATACACCCGAACTGTCGTCTCTGCAGTGCTCCCGATAGCGCACCCGGGAGTGCCAGGCTCCAGCAAGCGCATCGTGAAGAACTCGAAGTGCGGCTCCTTGACCGAGTCATCCAGGATCTCGATCTCGATGATCTTCACAGCCTCGCCGATCTCGAACCGCAGGAACACGAACTCTGCGCTCGTATCGGACGCCATCGCCACCCTGTAGTCTCGGCCGTGCGTCGCTGTCTGCTGCGCTGGGTCGAAGTGCACGATGAGCGTGATGATGCTGTCGACTCCTTGAAGGCGCAGAACGGGCACAAGCAGCTTCGGGGTGTTCTCCGTGATGCTGTACACGCTCTTGACGAACGTGAAGAGCCCATTTCGTTGGTACCCTCGCGCTTGGAGCGACGCTGCCGACGCTGCTGGTGCGGAAGCTGCGGCAGATGTAGCGACGCTCACGCTGAGCGCGCTTTGCGGCTCCGTGACGGCGATGACGGTGCTCTTCAGCAGCTCGCTCTTCGGATCTGCGAGTTGGGTCTGCAAATCCTTCACCACCTCGTTCACGAGCGGGTCGGCGACGTTCTCGGACGGCAGCAGTTTGAACTTGACGATGACAGAGCCCTCGAGTAGCTCCAGGATCTGGATTCGCGACGCGTCGATCCCCAGTGACGTTCCGAGCGCAGTCAAGAAGTCATGCTTGAACTGCGCCTCGGCTGGAGAGTTCGGTGGGATGTTGGCGATGTCCATGTCCAGCTTCAGCGCAACGGTGGCCACGTCGCGGTTCGGAGTGAGCGCTCCGCTACTGATGGCGTCACGCTCGTCATCGAATTGATCGAGCGCAGCAGATGCTTGGCTGCTGCTGGTGGAGCTGGCGCTTGGGCTCGCCACGCTCGTAGACACATCACGAATCGGGATGCCTGAGAACAGCTTGAACACGTGACCCTGGAACTTGTAGCACAGCACCATGCTGGCAGCCTCGTTGACAAACGTGAAGCTCGCGAGTCGGTTGACGACGTAGCTTGTCTGGCTGCCACCAACTGCAGGCAGTGAGTCACAGTCCGTGTCCTTCGCTGCTTCTGCCGCCGCCACCCACTTGACCGAATCAAAGTCCTGGATACCGACACCGTCGAACTGGAACGTCATCATGCTCCCCGACTCGCTCGCGTCCGAGAGCACGAGCGTGACTTGGTCGATGTTGAGGACTTCGCACAGCACATTGCTGAACATGAGATAGCTGGCCATGTTGCCGAAGCGGTAGCAGAGCTTCCACGTCGACCAGCTTGACGACGACGACGACGACGAAGTGGTCAGCGAGGTGCTCGCTGGAGGCACAAACTTCACACTGAACGTTGCAGCGCCACCTCGCGCGATCATCGACGGAGAGCGAGTCGTGGACGTCACCGATGTCTCCATCACACTCATGTACGTCGAGAGTATGTCGGTGGAGCACGCGATCGCGTCAGAAGGCACCCAGGCGATCTGGTCGCTACTGACCGTCAGTCCGAACGTGCCTGCAACTGTCACCGCCACTTCCTGGTTTGCAACCACAGACGTTGGCTTCGGCACCCAGATCTCGGCTTGCACCACAGAGATCGCGATCTCCGGGAACAGCGTGAACGGCTGCCGGTCGAAGCTGTAGCACAGGTAGAGCTTCGCAAATTCCTTAGCGAAATAGAGCGTGGTCTTCTGGTCGACGACGTCTGTGATCGCGAACGCGCTGCTGCAGTTCGTGGTGCTTGTCGTCCACCCCAACTGATCAATGCTCGAGAGACGGAAGCCCGAGACCTGAACTGGCGTCGAGGCTTCGACGAGAAGCGTTGTTCGGTCGATGCTCAGTACGCCGTACGTGCGCAGTTCAAATCCTCGAACGTACGCGAAATGCTCGTCCTGGAACTTGTAGCACAGGTGGTACACGTCGCTCGAAGACGACGGGAACTCGGTGAACACTCCAGAGAAGACTGGCGTCAGGTCGCTGCTGTTCACTACGCTCATGGCACTCGTGCCGCCTGCTGTGTTCGTGTTTGCGGTGCCACAGTCAGCACTCGACAGCACGCTCAGCGGCACGAACTTGACAGTGTCGCCTGCCAGAATCCCGGAGCCGACAGGGGTCCACGTCTTGAGATGCCCGATCGCAGCGACGCGACCTAGAGAGAGATTCATCAGAGCAGAGAAGTCGACCAAGTTCACGATTTGCTTCACGATCACCTCCACACTCGGGTAGAGTCGGTAGGGCTCGTCGTCGAACTTGTAGCACAGCCTCCACTTCGTGCCGTTCGAACTGTACTCGAACGGGTACCACATCGATCCGTTCTGAAACACCTTGATCGTCTGCGCAACGAGTCCTTGCGCTGGGAAGTCAGCGCAGTTCTGGTCGTTCGTCGCGTTCGAGGTGACGAACTTGACTTGATCGCGCTCACTCACCCCGACGCCATAGATGCTCACGAGCTTTCGCTCGTCCACGACAGCGACGTAGTCTTGTCCACCAGTGATCAGTCTGTCGATCTGGCGGAGTCCCCAGATCGTCTTCACGTCGATGTTGAAGTCCTTGTAGAAGAAGAAGGGCTCTCTGCCGAAGCGGTAGCAGAGTACTCGCGCGAGTCCAGCACTGTTCGCGTCGGAAGCGAACTGGAAGCTCCCGACAGTCACGCTCGCGACGCTTTCGTACAAGTACATCGCCATCTCGCCGTAGTCGTCAAACTCCTTCATGATATTCACGAGCGAGATCCCCGGCAGATCGCAGTTCA
Organism: Globisporangium nodosum; assembly: GCA_023334105.1. NCBI lineage: Eukaryota > Oomycota > Peronosporomycetes > Pythiales > Pythiaceae > Globisporangium > Globisporangium nodosum. Next base: position 18,869 of record JAASGA010000310.1, read on the forward strand.
GGTTCTCAGAAGGCACGAACTTGGCAAAGTCACCGCTTGTGACACCGTCGCCATCGAACAAGAACGTCTTCAGCGCGCCCGACACCGCAGCGGCATTGCTTCCGATGAGCGCGCGCATGTTCAGGACGCTCTTCACGTCCAAGAACAGGTTCTCATACAGCTTCAGCGGCTCCTGCCCGAACCCGTAGCACATGAGCACGCGCTTGCCCGAGTTGAGTGCTGCTAGCGCGACGCTGAACTCCCTACGCACAGTCGTGAACGACAGGTACTGGTTGTCAAGGTTCCCTTCGATGTTGGGTGGTACCAGCAAACTCAGTTTCGAGCAGTCCGAGTTGACGCTGGTCGTCCATCCGACGCGATCGTTCTCCGCGAGGTTCATGCCAGACAGCGTGAATACCTTCCGCGCCGCGACAACCGCGACCTCTCTGTCGCCAGCGACTGTCACCTTGGTGCGCACTGTTCCGATCTTGATCGCCAGGTTCGTGTACAGCTTGAACACTTCGTCGCCGAACTTGTAGCACAGTAGCGGGTTGTACTCCACCTGTACTTCGTCGAAGTTGAACACACCCGAGATATTCGCGTCCAGTGTGATTGTATCCACAGGTGTCACCAAGTCTGCAGCGAGCAGCGACGCGAGGTTGCTCTCGCAGTCATCTTCGCCGCGCCGGATCCATCGGACCTGGTCACCCTCCTCCAGCCCGTTCCCGACAAACGTGAGCGGTTCAGGCACCGACGCGACTGCGAAGAGCGGCGAGCCCAGATTCCCGATGAACCTACTCACCATCTTGACTTCGATCACGAGCTCCGGGTAGAACTGGTACGGTTCGGCGCCGAACTGGTAGCACGGCACCACTCGTTTCCCAGCCGCTGCACCAACAAAGTTGACAGAAGCGCTAAGTGCGTTCGTCATGAAGAGCACGCTTTGCGGTTGCTGCGATATCGTGTGCAGGATACGGAAGTCCGGGTCCGTGCTGCTCTCCGCGCAGCTTGTCGTTGTTTCGACCTCGACGAAGTACACGCGGTCATTCACGCGCAGCCCATCGCCGACAAACGTGAACTCCTTCGTTGCATCCACGACAGCAACTGCATCGCGGCCGGAAGTCGTTGCCTTGATCGCCGCGAGGTGGTTCACCTGAACTCGGAGCGACGGGTACACCGCGAACGGCTCGCCGCCGAACTTGTAACACAAGCAAAACGTAGTACCGGAGTTGGTCGTGTCGAACCCGAACGTGACTGACTTCCCCGGCAGCGCGATGTCTCGCGTGTACTCGTCTTCAGTAGCTTTCAACGGAGTTCCAGGTACCGCGACCAACTTCGCAAGCGTCAAGACGTCCTCGCAGTCAACAGCAACAGAGTTCTGGAGCGCGCTTTCCACGGCGTCAAGCGCGACCCAGCGAACTTGGTCGCCGGCGCTGATCCCACTCCCCGAGAAGCTCCACGTCTTCGCAAAGTTCGCGACAGCCATGTTAGGAACACCGACGTCGGAGTTCATCGCTGTGATCTCTTTCACCGTGAACGCAAGGTTCGAGTACAACTTGAACGGATTCGAGCCGAACTTGTAGCAGACACTGAACGGTTGACCATCCAGCGACGCCTGTGCGAACGCGAGCGGTACATCTTGAGCGGCAGAGATCGTTGCGATGTCCAGCCCACCAGCATCTGATACGCCGCTCGTGGTAGTCCCGCAGTTCAAGTCGCTCGTCGTGCTGACGTCCACAAACTTGATGGTGTCTCCCTCCGCGACGTTGAACCCCTGGAAGCTGAACGCTTTCTCCACGCCGACAACAGCGGATCTGACGTCGCCAGAGCTCACGATTTCAAGCAGCGCCGACTCGATCGCACCGGTTGTGACAGCTGCACTGTCGTCGACCAGTCCGCCGTCAGACACGATCGTTTTCAGTTCGGCCGTTCCCGTTGGCTGGATGCTCGGCGGGTTGTGCACTCCACTCACCAGCACCTCCACGTCTGTGAACTGGTCGAGCGCATCCGACAGCGTCACCTCCAGGAAGTTGTCGACGCACACTGCAGAGCCGGCGATCACTGGCTTCGTAAAGGTGACTGTGCAGGTGGAGTCCAGCACCCACTCGGTCGGAAGCGTCAAAAGGATCTTGCCACCTGCCAAGACTCGCCCCGTGCTTTTGAACGTCAGTGTCGCGCTTGTCAGCAGACCAGCGACTGGACCCGGAGCGTACAGCAAACTCTCCCACAGCAACGGCCCAGTGAGAGAGCCCTTCGCGACGCCGTTCAACACGACCGATCCGGTGTTGACGAGACCGCCGAGGTGGCTTCGAATTTCGACAGCCACGGTTTGATCGACAGTCACTGACGGCGGGGACCGCACCTTGGTGACCTCAAACTCGATGCTGCTCTCCTGATCAATGTGTGTCGGTGTGCCGAGGCACAGCACCCGAGTGTTCGAGTCCCACTGCAAGTCCACTGGTGTCGACTGGACGACCCCGCCGACATCGACACTCAAGGTCGCCGCCGAACCAAACGACACGATCCACCCTTCCGCGTCCTCAAGCGAGAGGCAGACGGTCGCTCCAGCCTCCAAACTCCCTCCGGTAGTCAGCCAGACTAGTTGGGTAGACTCTACGCCAGGTGTCGCAATACTGGACGTCCACACCCCGACCTGCGGCAACACTGAGCTCGCGATCGCGTTCGCCATGATGCCTCTCGATGCGTCCACGACGCCCGAGTCTGCAAGCGTTGTAGTGAACGTGAGCGCAGCGCTGGGTTGCTCGCTGTACGGATTGATCATCCCCTCGATCAGTAGCTCGATAGCTGCTCCCTCGCTGAGATCTCCGAGAGTTTCGATCCGCATCTCGCTCGACGACGGCGTCCACACGAGCGACTTCACGGTCAGTCCCGACGTTGGGTCTGTAAACGACGCAACTGGAGACTGCGTGGCGAAGCGCCATCCTCCATCGGGTAATGAAATGATGAGGAAGCTCCCACTCGGCAGCGCGCCGCTCAATGTCAAGCGCAATACTTGGTCGCTCAGCATGCTCGCGCTGGTCGTGGTTGATGACGTCCATGTCTTCAAGCCGCCGACAGCTCCTCTCTTAATGGCCATGACGGATACTGTGCCAGGACCGTCGATGAAAAATCCGTCGGGAGCTCTCGTCGCCAGGTCCGCGTTGCACACACCGGTCTCCTTTGGTGGGTTCGACACCGACGGGATCTGGATGGTCATAACCGACGACGCGGCGATCGTCGCGGAGGCATCCAAGGCGAGCGAGACGGTCCGTGTCGATGCATCCCATGTCATTGCTGCGGCTGTCGCTCCCAGCGCCGGAGTCGAAACAATTGCCGTGCTGCCAGTTGCTGCCATCGACCACTTCTCGTCCGGCATCGTGATGTCAATGCGACCGCCACCCGGGATCATCCCGCTGTTGAAAAATTCGAGCGCCTGGTCGCTCGTCACACCGGCGAACGGCTTGGCAGCAACCCACGTGCGAGTTCCGAGAACCAGTCCAGCCGTGATAGCGTCCATAGTCACCGCGCTCGGTCCGTCAATTACTCCACCTTGCGCATCCTTTGTCGTCAAGAACGCTCCTCCTCGCGAGCCTGCCCGCACAGACTCCGGCGTTATCAGCGCGTTGATCGTCACTGCGAGTTCCGACGAGTACGCCACGATCCCGTGCGTTCCGCTGAGCGTCAGGATGATCGATCTTGATGACGTTTCCCACACTGAAGTGGCCAATGTACCCGGTGTTGAGAACGCTGCGACCACTGGTCCATCGTTGGCCGAAAAGTCTGCGGCTGGCAGTGAGACGATGACCTGTCCGCCAGCTGGGATCGCGCCGTTCGTGTCAAACGTGAACTCGACGTTCGAGACAATTCCAGGACGCGCCATTGCCGTCTTCCACACGCTCGGGAGACTTTGCACGGCAGTCACAGCGAGGAGTGTGATGGTATTCGGACCGTCGAGCTGAAGCCCTGCGCTGTTCCATGTGTGGATGATCGCAGCAACCGACGTCTGAGCGCGCACCGACGACGGCATCTGGAGAGCTGTGACTGTGAATGCGACGTTCGAGTCCTGTGGAATAATGGAGTTGCTAGTGATCTGGATCAGCAGTGCGGACGCCGGATCGTCCCAGTAAGTAATCGCAGTAACATCTGCGCGCGAGTCGACCTCTACCGTCAAATCCAGAAGCGCGGAGGCGTAGTCGCCCGATGGAAGCTCAACCTGGATGTGGGCGTCTTTCTCGAGCTGTGCTGACGTTGTGAACGACACTCGTACCTTCGACAGAATGCCGGGATGAGGGAGCAGAGGTGCAAACTGCGCGTTCGAGATCGTCCCGACGGCAGTTGAGAACCCAGCAGCATCTCCAGTCTCGATCACATAGCGCCTAGTGTCTGCTGTCGCCACCTTGAAGCTACCTATCGTAGTCACACCTGAACACACCAGCATGCCACAAGTTAGCAGACGCAGTGCAACCGAGCAAGACATTCTCAAGTTTGCGCCCCACAAACCTGGATTTCGAACCCCGGTGATCACAAACGAGTAGCGATCTGCTGGAACCAAGGCGGGCATCTGGAATTGGATCACTTGCCCGGCGACGGTACCGGTGATCTTCAGCGCAAGCGAGAACTCCTCGAGATTAACAGCTTCTTGAGGAGAACTGATGTTCAGGGGCAGCTCCACAACGACGAATCCATCCTTCGGGATGCTGACAGAAGTCGTGACATCAAACGTCAGCACGTTCAGCACTCCAGCGAACTTCGTCGCACAGATCAACAATACAGCAGCAAACGGGTTCGACACGATCGACACGCCCGCGATCGTCGCCGCCTCCTCGAACACTCGACCGGCGCTGTCCGTAGACTGCAGCGCGAACGTGTCCGACGGCGCCACGGCGCCAGGGTTCG
>JAASGA010000311.1:0-23689 GCA_023334105.1 Globisporangium nodosum
CTCGATCCCGGTTGTGATCAGCTGCGGGTACGCCAAGCCGGAGGGCATTCGTGAGGGCCACGTCACGCCGCGTTTGCCGCCGACCGAGATCTTCTTCGAGGGCAAGTTCGGCCAGTCGAGCGCGAAGATCTTTGAGTAAGAGGCTTAGACCAGCGCACTTACTCCGCGCTGACATGAAGTGTATGCACTAAGCTCCTCTATCAATGGTTGAGGCGATGAATCGACTCGCTTGATTGCCATGTTCGAGCGTGTGGTGTCTCCTCTCGTTATCTCTGGCTGTTTGTTGTGACTTTGCGGCTTCGTTGTAGATCTGCTTCACTCACTCGCCGCTCTCGTGCTCGCGATCATCACAATGATCCAAACAGCGACGACAGCGCCGAGCACCGAAAGAGCGGCGAGCACCACCACGACGTAGACTTGGATCACAGGCAAGTGAGTCAGTCTTCTTGCACCGAACCTCCCAACGTGATCACCCGTACTACGCACCGGAAGCAGGGCTCATCGGCATGGCTGGTTTCGGGAGCAGCGCCGTACTCTCGGACGCATCTCTCTTAACGTGGACCACGACGTCGACAGATGGCTGCTGCTGCTGCTGCTTCTGCACTGGGCGAGCAGCCATTGGATCTGCGGCTGGCAGCTCGACCAGCACGTGAACGCAGCCTTCCGCAGACTTGAAATCGGGCGAGAAGTAGTGCGGAACAAGCATCAACGACGGCCGCATCGCTTCGAACTTGCTGTACAAGTCCTTCGCATCCATCCGCACGAGGTCGAGCAGCGATGCGTGGTCATCTTCCTTCCACTTCGCTTGTCCCTTCTCCTTCGCCAGGTACAGCGTCAGTGCCCCTGGCGGGCACTTCTCGCGGAGACTCGGTCGCATCTCATGCACGATCACCTCGCGAAGGTCCGCAACCGAGGCGCTGCTCAGCTGGACATTGACGCAGAGGACGATCCGGTATCTCAAGATGACGCACCAGAGCTTCACCATGTCGTCTTGTTTCGCTCCTGATCTCGTCACGCGCGGCTTGTTCTCCAGCCCGAGCTTTTGCGAGTGGCAGCAGACTGCGGCTCGCAGCCTCTGCTAATCAACTGACGGATCCCCACCAACTGGCGCACCAACTAGCGCACGAAGCCATGCGCATGTATGTACTTGACGGCAAGTGACTGGACATCTTCAATCACTGGAACACGGACATTAGTCCAGTCATTGCACCTACCAGCATGACGGCACTCGAGATGACGCAGCTTACGTGTTCTTCTTGGCGTCGGCGACTTGCGCGGGCAGCGCCCACTCGCGCTTGTCGGTCTCGAGCATCTTGTTCCAAGCCACGCAGAACACCAGCATCACCGCACCGACGACGCTGAACATGATCGCGTCGAACTCAAAGCGAGTCCGCCACGCGACTTCGAACTCGTGGAAGCGTGCGCCGTGGATGCTGGCAGGTGTCGAGTCCATCTGCACCGCGTTGTTGAGGCGAGCGAGTACGCTGTCCGAGCTTGCAGCTTTCTCCAGGATGTACTCTCCGCACCAAGTGTCGACTGCATCGCTCGTGTTGCAGCTGCTCATGAACGAACGCTGGTGGTGGATTGCGAGCCATGCTTCATGGTGCGCCGCGCTGTCGTACAGCTCGGACAGCGCGTAGCGACAGCCGCGCACCACGTTCTCGGTCGCGTCGTCGCTCTCGCCGGCGAACACCTCGCGCAGCTTCTGGACGCTCACCGTCTGGTCCGCGCAGAGCGAGACAGCGCGCGCCGAGCAGTAGTACGCATTGAACGACGCAACAACGGTGCTGTCGCGAGTCTCCACCAGCAGACGCTGCTGGTCAGCGCTCCGCTTCGCGATCACGAGCGCCACAGCGAGCGCCGCCAATAACACGAAGAGCAGCGCCACGAGCGCGTCGACCACGCGCGCGAGTCGGTGGTTTGGGAGCCGTCGGATCACGAGGTAGAAACCAATGGGCGGCAGTGCGACGCCCAGGCGCCCGAAGATCTCGGCGCTGTACCAGAGGTAGAGCTGCTGGCTGGCGGTGACAGGGAAGACTGCGAAGACTGGGTCGCGGACGTCGCGCTGGCCTTCCTGGGAGCTCGAGACCGAGAAGGCTGTGAGCGCGAGCCAGACGCCGAGGATCGTGGCGCTCGAGACCGCGCAAGAGAGGAACACAAGCGACCACGCGTTGCTCTCGACGCCGAGCGCGAGCCAGCGCTGGAAGTTGCTTGTGTGTGTCATGGAGGAGGAAGAAGGATTTTTGGTGTTCGAGTTTGACAAGCATCACAAACTCCAAGCCATTTTTGTCTCTGTGCCCATCTGTCTTACTCGATGCCTTCCAGTGTCGACGACGAGGCTTCGACCAGATCCATCTGCGTCGCCAGCAGTTCGTTCAAAGCTTCCTGCGCGGACGGGCGATCTTCCGGTTGGAACGAGAGACAATGCATCGCCAACATGCGCACAGACGCCGGCGATCGCTCGCCGCCGATGATCGGGATCCCGTTGTAGTTGCTCGTGCTCAGGATCGCGACCTCCGAGTCCACACGGCTGAGAAGGTCCACTGGGAACTCGTACGTGTCCAGGTACGACAGCAGGATCCCGAACGAGTACATGTCCGCCTTCGTCGTGTACTGCTGACCGTCGATCACCTCCGGCGCGGTCCACACAGTCATGTCCATCCGCACTTCGTCTTCTGGGTTCCGCCTCGACATCATGGTCGAGGACGGATCGCTTCCTTGTCGCTCCGACCACCGCTGCAGCGCGCTGCAGCACGACAAGTCGCTCAGCTTGACGTGCCACGCGTCGTCCAGCAGCACCTTGCGCGAGCTGAAGTTCCCGTGGAACAGCGACGGCTCAAATGAGTGCAAGTACACAAGCGCTCGCGCGACGTCGATGGCGACAGCGAGCTTGGACTTCCTCGATGCCGAGTCGTCTTGCCAGTTCCACACCTGTACGTCGATCGACGGATCTGCCATCACGTCGTCGGTGAGCTCCACTCCTCCTCGTTGAGACGCCAGCACCTCTCGCAGGAGCGTCTTCTGGACCATGATCAAGTTCTCGAGCGATCCTTTGTCCATGTACTCGGTCACGAGCGTCATCGAGTCTGCGCTGTCGGTGTTGTCGTCCGCATGGTCTTGAACGTTCCACGGCCCGCGAACGAACCCGACGAAGCGCACGATGTTCGCGTGGGTGAGCGTCGAGTGCAAGTGGATCTCTCTCATGAAGTCGCGCATCGAAGAACCGCGTGTGTCGTGATCCCTGGAGCTGGCAGCGTTGTCTCCGGAGTCATCGAATCCGACCTGCTTCTTCGAGCGTCTTCGGCGAATGCGCAGTGTCTTGGCGACGACAAGCCGGTTGTTCAGCTTCGCGAGCGCGTACGCGAACCCTGTTGCGTCTTTGCTTGTCGTGAACGCTTGCGACGGCTCAGACTGGAGCGCCAGCACGTAGTTCAGCGACGAAGGCGCAATCGCGAGCCCCGCCAGTCTCTGATCCACGCTGGTAGTGAACACTCCGCTCGAAGCACCGTCGCTCGTGCTGATCTCCGTGTCGTCGTCTGCGCTCTCGCCGTGCTCCAGCGCGAGCAGCATGTCGGTCTCTTGGTCGACAACCTCCTTCTCGCGGGCTGGCGCATCGTCACCATTGACCTTAGCTCTTGACTTCGCGAACTCGCTCTTCCGCGCGCTGTACGCCCGGCTTGCACGCCGCGCGGACGCGTGGATGCACCCACCAATTGCGATCACGAGCACGAAGCCGCCAAGCATTGCAGCGCTCACGACGAGAAACCACGAGCGGCTCTGGTGCCACGTCTCGTGCAGCAGCGGCCGCTGAGTCGCTTGCATCGACGTCTTGTTCGTCGGATTGAGATCGTTGTCGTCCCCGCCCGCGCTCGCTGCCGCGTCCACGACGTGAGCGTACTTGGCGAGGAAGTCATCGTCCGAGAGCACGCAGAGCATCGTGTTGTTGACGTAGAAGTTCTTCGCCAACGAATCCGAGCACTTGACGGCCGTCGTCTTGGACACGTCGAACACCTGCAGCTTCATGAAGCGGTCGGCGTCGGTCTTGCGCACTTCAAACTCCTCCAGCTCGACCACTGGTTGTGTGAACACGAGCGGCGACGAGGCTACAGCGTCGACACCGGTCACCCTCGTGCTCGCGACAGTCGTACTCGTGCTGGACTGTGCTGTCCGAGACGAGCTCACAGCGTAGCCGACCTTGATCGCGAGCTGCGTCAGCGCTGCCGGGAAGATCACGCCCGAGATGCGCGTGATGAAGTTCCCGGAGAAGTTGAGCGACTTGATCGAGCTCGGGAACGAGAAGTTCTCGAGTCTGTTCAGGTTCCCGCCTGCAACGTTCCTGTGCGAAGCAGTTGAGAACAGGATGACGCCAACGTGAGTACTTCGCGCATGCTTACTGTTAACACCAGTGGCAGAGTACGCACAGATGCTGGAGTTTGGTTGGCCAGCGCACAGACTGGAGCGACTTGATCGGGTTGCGCGTCAGGTTGCTGCAAGTGGAGAGAAATGTCACGCCAGGAGAGCACCACATCGAGGTCAGCCACGATGACAGCAGAGTAGGTACTGTACGCAACCACGACGTACAGCATCTTCAGCGTTGCCGGGAGGGAGGCGTTGTCGATTGACTCGATGAGGTTGTATGTGAGGTCTCTGTGGGTAGCATGCTCCACGTTAGACTTCTCGCTTCAAGCTCTCCGCACGGTGCGCCACGTACAATGTGAGCAGCGAGCTGGGGAACACGAAGTCGTCCAGCGATGTGATGCTGTTGTTTGATAAATAGCTGGAGAGCAGCGCAAGCAGCGTCGTCAGTGCCTCAGTAGCAGTCACCACAGGCATGCGTGTCGATCAAGCGCTTGGTGTACATTTGCGTCGTGGCGTTCGCGCCGCCGCTTCCTGGCCGCATGTACTCGACCGTGTTGTTGTCAAGGCGTCTGCGCGCATCGCACTAGTCAGTTCCTGGGCCATTTCTTCATACCTGTCAGAAGAACACCACCGCATATCACTACATACAGCACTTGAACGCCCGTGGGGATGCTGACGACGCGCTGGATGCCAAGCTTGCGCGCGTCCAGCTCCATGAGGCGCTCGCTCGCGTTTCCCTTCGTCGCCACGGTCTGGCCGCGCAGCTCATCTGGGTCGTCGCACGAGCGCGGACCGATGACCTGCGCGCTCGTGGTGGCTTTGCTACTGGTGCCGTTCACTCTTGCGAACGTCGTGACTTGCGGACATTCGAGCAGCTCGTCGTCATCGTCGTCGTCGTCTCCTAAGCGGCGCTCGGCGTCCCCGACGCTCACGGCGCGCGCCGCAGTCGCAAGCGCAGCGACGAGCAGCAGAGTCGCGAGTGCGAATCGGCTCCGGTGTCGTCGCCAGGTCTGAGATCTGCGCGCGCGCATTGCGAGTGCGGAGCGGGAGTCGAAGACGCTACTGACCGCTCAGGCGAACTGAAATGGATAGGTGAAGGGAGGGAAGCAGCAGATCACCACGCATCGATGACGGTCTGAAGAGCAAGAGCTCACGTTGGCTTTGCATCGGAGCTGTTCCACCCCAGCTGGTGACATTTTCACGGCGGACGACGCAAATCCGCACGGCGAAGAGCAGAAACGGTGACCGATGATGGCACATGTGTTCCAGTCCATGGTGGCAGGGCAAGCCTCGTTGTCAGTTGCTGCTGGCTGTGGCAACGAAGAGCTCCATTTGCTCTCTGTGGTCGCGACGGAAGCAGGCAAGTGGCTGGTGTCTGCTTGGTGCTCGGCACAAGTCGAACTCGCTCGTCTACTTCGTCGCTGGCCAGGAGCTCCGAACGAAATGCGACGTGTGGAATGTTTTGCACCAGTTGCAATGCGAATCGTCAATACTCGAGCGAGAGTTCGGGTGAAGGGGAGCGAGAGAGAACTGGAGACTGGAGCGCACACGAGGGCATCGAGAGCGATGGCAGCCGGACGGCGGTGCTGCTTGTCCTCCAAGGTCATCTCGATCGGCGCGATCGCACAACAAACCTCACGACCTTTCGATCGTACTTTGTCGAGTCGGCTACGTGGCACAACGCGGCACTATTGTGCTCCTTCAAAGTCCGAATCCAGTTCTCTCTCTCTTTTCACAACAAAATGTCGAATCGACTCGTTCATACTATTTCTCTATAAATAATTAGAATCGACTTTTCACTTGCGTTCACTATGCACTGAACTGTCGAGCGAGGGAGGAGAGGGAGTCACTTTGGATTTCGCCCTCGCCCGCGCAGATCGCCGCCACGCCCGCTTGCCCACGCTCCTGCCTGCTCTCCCCTGCTTCACTATGGTGGGTCTCTGCTCAGATCGATACTACGCCATAGCGACAGTGTGTGCTGACGAGAAACGTGGTGTGCGCCACACTGTCCAGGCCGCCGGCAACATCGCGAACAAGAAACCCGCGCCGACCGCGTCGGGCGACGGCGCCGCCGCCTCCGCGCTCCGCAAGTGCGTTTGCTCTCTTAGTGGATCTGTGGTAAGAAGGAGGGAGGGAGGGAACTCACTGTTTATTCTATGGAATGGGAGCAGCCGCCGCCCCACGACGGGCAAGACCGCGAACACGGGCCGCGGCATGGGCGGCAGCACGGCCGGCATCCTGCGCTTCTACACGGACGACTCGCCGGGGCTCAAGATCGGCCCCACGACCGTGCTGGTCATGTGCCTAATGTTCGTCGGCTTCGTCGTGCTCCTCCACGTCTGGGGCAAGTTCCGCGGTTAGAGAGCTGCTGCCAGCAGCCACGAGAGCGTCGCCGCGCGCGGACGCCGAGTGCCAAGATGACGCCGCCGCTCGTATTGGTACAATATTAGCTAGGAACCTCTTTGTCTGCGCTGCTCTCGTGCGTGTGCGTCGTGCTCATCGGATGCGCTTGGAGCTGAAGGCCGCGGCGCCGGCAGCCGTGTCGGCGCGCAGCGTCTGCTGCTGCCGCCAGCCGTCGAGCAGCGCCTGCTTGTCTCTCCGCTTGAGCTCGAGGCTCTCGCGCTGCTCGGCCGCGGTCTGCGCCTGGAGCTGGGCCGAGAAGTACGCGGCCTCCGCCTGCTCGAGCGCGCGCCGGTCCCGCGCGAGCGCGTCCTTAGCGGCCACTTGGTCGTCCAGCCGCTTGCAGAGGCTTCGCTTGGCGTCGCGCCGCGCTTCCGTGGACACGACCGGCTCGCGCGGCAGGATCGTGACGCGCTCGACGTCGCTCGCGCGCGCCGCTGTGAGCCGCTCGGCGCGCTGCGCGACGTGCTTGGCGGCGATCTGCCCATTCAGGAACGCGTTGAGCTCGCGGCGGTTGAGCGCGCGCTCGGCGCTCTCCTGCAGCGTGCGCAGCTGCGCGGCGTGGTGCCGGCGCGCGATCGCGGCGTCTTCATCGGCGGCTGCCAGCACATTGTGGCCGCACAGCTCGCGCTCGCGCTCGAACGCCGACTGCAGCGCGAGCGCGTACGCCGAGCCCGGCGTCTGGCGGTTCACGCGGGCGTCGTCCGGCACGCTCTTGCTCGCGATCAGGAAGCGCGGCAGCAGTTGGCGAGCGGCCCTGTCGCAATCGGCAGGATCGTCACGGGCTCGCGCTGGTGCGTCCAGGTGTGTGCTGGAGCGAGTGTGGCGGTGGTGGGGCTGGCTGCTCGCCTCTGGCGTAGGCTCTCGTGAGCTAGAGCGTGAGGTATGAGACGGATGGGAGAAGGTCGCAGGATGAGAGCTCGCACCGTGTCGCTCCTTGTGCGGACGGCTCTTCTTCTTGTGGTGCGTGGTGCGCTCATGAGCAGCGCGGTGTTCGCTGTTGAGCTCTTCAGCTGCAGTCGCTGGCGTTGCACTCGAAGCCGTCGCCACGGTCACGCGACGCATCGCTGGGATCCCCGAGTCTGTGGACGCGGAGCGCTGCAACTTGTTGGCGCTGCGCAGCTCTTCGACCGCTGCCTTCCTGCTGTTGCCCTGGTTGACAGCCTTGACGAAGCTGGGGTGGAACGCAAACGACAGCGCCTTGCCGTCGAAGCAGAGCGCGCCGACGTTCCCGAGGCCGAGTCGTCCGGACGCGGTTCCTTTCTGTAGCTTGGAGCCCAGGAACGCGACGAGCGCCTCGAGTGTGCGCAGTGTCTGCTCCTTGGGCAGCCCGACTTCACCACCGACGAGCGACAGGTTCGCGTCCACAGTCGGCGCCAGCAGCGCTGGTGGCGGGCGCTTCCAGGAGACGCCGTACGAACTCACGAAGCGGTCGGCGAGGACGAAGACCGGCGCGAGCGGCTGCACCTCGCGCAGGAACGCGAACTTGCCCAGCAGCGCGACGTTGACGCCCTTCCTGGCCAGGAGCTGGCGCTCGACATGGCTGCTCAGCGCCTGCCAGACCGTGTCCACGGACGAGCCCAGCAGCTGCTCGAACTCGAAGGACGACTGCCGGAGGTGCTGCGCGCAGTCGTTCAGGATGGCGTCTCGGCCCATGGCGAGAGCGATGATCGAGTGGCAAGGTGGTGCTGCGAGGTGCTCGGATTCATGTGACGATATCAATAGAACATGGAGACCTCGTGAGGTGATGCTGCTGTGCACTTGCGCCGTTCGTCTCGCTAGGATTCGACTCGCTGTAGACTCGCGTGGCTCGCGTCAAACTCGAACGCGTGCACCGCGCCGCCGAACGTGCTCGCGAGTAGCGTGGAGCTGCTGACCGCGCAGATGCTCGTGAACATACCTCCAGTCGGCTCGGGCGCCTCGCACAGGACGCGCGAGGTGGCTGCGTCCCACAACTTGACGGTCCCGTCCTTCGATGCCGTCACGGGGATCGGAAGCGCGCTCTGGGCGTTGTTGGTGTCTGCTGCTGCTTCTGCTGCTGCAGGAAGGAAGCAGCAAGAAGTCGCATCTTGCTGGTGGCCAGTGAACTCGTGGAGCTGCTTGGCGGATCGACGATCCCACACGCGGACTTCGCACCCGACGCCGTTGAAGCCCTTGCTGGACGTGAGAATGTAGGTGGCGTCCGGCGACACGTCGACGCTGAGCGCAAAGTAGACGAAGCCGTGGAAGATCTGCGCTGGCGTTCGGAGCGTCGTGCGCTCGTCCCAGAGCTTGAGCGTCAAGTCCTCGCTGCCCTGCACCACGAGTGGCTCGGACGGGATCCACTTGGAGCACGTGATGACGTTCTGCGAGGTCGTGTTCTTGGCCTTGAGCTTGCCGGTGAGCAGGTCCCAGAAGATCGTCTGAGTGTCGCGGCCGCCGGAGCAGAGCGCTGTCTCGGCGTCGTTCACCGCGATCGTCGCGACATTGAGGGTGTGGCCGCGCAGCACCACGGACGCCGGCTGCTTCCTTGATGGAGATGACGACGGGGCGATGTGGGATGTGAGCGCGACTGTCGTGTCTCGCGAGCACGAGTAGAGCAGCTCGGCGGACCTGCCGACCACCACGCGATTCACCGCGCGCTCATGCGGCCGCCAAGTGCTCACGACTGCCGACTCCGCTGCATCGTCTTTGCGCCAGAGCAGCTTGCGGATCGAGCCGTCCTCCCAGCCTGTCAGACAGGTCTGCGAGTCTACGAGGCTCGGGTGGCACGCGACGCAGTTGAGCGCGAGGTCGTCGGGCGTCGAGGAGACGCTGAGCTGCACGTCTTGAGCTGCTGCTGCTGCTGCTGCTGGGGAGCCGCTCTGGTTATTGCTAATGGTTAAGTGGTCATCCTCGACCTTCCAGTTCGAGAGATCGCGCGCCGGCGGAGCCTTCCCGACGGCGTCGCCGCCGCGCGAGCCGCAAGCGCCCATCGGTTCTGCTGCTGTTGCTTGAAATGGCTACACCCTATCAGCCACAAAACAAGTCCACTTTTACATAAGAACTTGAACTCCGAAAATAGTGTCCACCACACCAAGAGCTGGAAAAACTGTGACCGGTCACACTTCTGCAATTGCTCCAAAGCCACTAGCAACGATGGCCACGAAGGTGTCGCGCACGTCGCTGCAGGTGCGCGCGCGCCTGTATGATGCGCCTATGCAACGAATGCGCTCGCTGCTATTAACACCCATGCGCTCGTGTTACCGGCCTTTCAGCTCTACCGTGACTGCATGCGGCTCGCCAAGCACATCGGCGGGAAGGTGAGCGTCCCTCGCCGGTGCGATGGTCTTGCTGTTCGTTTGTATGGGAGAAGCTGACGGCTCGCTTGGGAACGGCCAACAGAGTAAGAAGGGCGAGGCGATCCGTGATCTCATCCGACGCGAGTTCGAGAAGGGCCGCGCGGAGGAGGACCCGGAGAAGATCGAGGCGCTCAAGGCCAAGTGCGTGTTACTTCAGACCTCCTTGCTGTGGCGTTATGCCTAACGGACTAACAAACGCTGTGCATGACGTCAGCGCCATCCGCGGACTGAGCAACTACCTTGTGCTCGCGAACTCCAGGTGCGCTCTTGGCGATGTGTTCGACGTAATCTGTGCATTGTCCGCTAACAAGTGGCTTGCTGTGTGCTTTCCCTCATTCACAGCAAGGACAAGCAGCTGCAGAGCGCCATGAAGCTGCAGCAGCACAAGGAAGCGGAGCCGGCGGGGCCCGCGCAGGCCGAGTACCGGGAACTGTAGTTAGTGTAGCTACTCGTGCCCAACCAAGCAGCAAGCATGACGCCTTCCTCTGAAGTAACACAACTGCTTCCCCTCCTCTTTTTCACACTTCCTTCCCGAGCCAACACAACAGTGAAGTAAGCCATGAACCGCCGAGCGCTCGCGCGTGCAGCTGCCGGCGCCAAGCCCGCCACTGCTGCGCCCCCCGCCGCGCATGACGCGGACCCGACGGGTGTGGAGAACGTGACGCGCAAGCTGGAGGCGCAGCTGGCGGCCGGCGACCTCTACGGCGCGCTGCAGATGTACAAGACGCTCTTCATGCGCCACCTCAAGGGCGACGCGCCGAGCGCCGAGCAGCAGCTCAAAGCCGTCGAGCTGGCGCTGGAGGCCGCGCTCTGCCTCGTGCGCCACCAACAGGCGACGGCGGCGGCGGAGATGGCGGCGCTCCTGCTCTCGGTGTACGCAGACTTCCACTTCGCGGTGGACGAGCCCAACAAAGGTACTGTACTGCGTGTACGCGTCATAACAGCGTGCGTGCGTGTGTGTGTGTGTGGCTGACTGTAGAGCTGGCTGTTTACGCAGAACGCGTCCGCAAGATCAACGCCGCGTTTGCGGAGCAGCCGCAGTTCAGCGCCGACCTCGCGGTGGTGCTCAAGCACGCGGTCAAGTGCGTCACGCGTGCGCGTCATCATTTGTTGGGGGCAGTAGATACCTACACTGTGTGGCTATGGTTAGGTGGTCGGCAACCGAGGGCAGCCGCAAGCGCGGAGACCCGGAGCTGCAGCTGCTGCTCGCGCGCGCGCACCGCGCGGCGGGCGACCACACGCACGCGGCGAAGCACTTCTTGCACGCCGAGAGCCCCGCGGAGTTCGCGGACGCGCTCTTCGAGTGGTCGGCCCTCGGGTACCAGAGCGAGCACGACCTCTTCGTCGCGCGCGCCGTACTGCAGTGCGTCTATCTCCCTGCCGTCGTTCTCTTATGGCTGGTAGATCCACACTGGTACTAAGAGCTTGTGCCTTCAGACTCCTGAGCCTCGAGAACCTGCGCGACGCGAACAAGGTCTACGACGAGTTCGTCGCGAAAAGCAAGGCGGCGGGCCGATCTGTGGACACGCCGCTGTTCAACTTCCTGCGCTTCCTGCTGCTCACGCTTGAGGTGCGACACTGTTGCTCGAGAGACTGTGTGTGTGTGTGGACTGGACTCAGCGTCGCTGTTGTGCTGCTCGTACGCCGCAGCGAGACGCGCTACCGCTGTTCCAGGTGCTCCAGGAGCGCTACGCCGCCTCGCTCTCCCGCGACAGCTCGCTCAAGAGCGTACGTTGCGTTGCTTTGTCCTTGGTGTGCTTGGTGCTGATCTGACAAACCTTTGTGTGCTGCAGTACATGAGCGTGATCGGGCAGAAGTTCTACGGTCTCCAGCCTCCGCGCAACGGACTCAGCTCGCTGCTGGAGATGTTCTCCGGTGGCATGTAGGTAGATCATCATGACAGCAGCAGCAGCGATCCGCAGACGCCAGTAGTGCGCACAAGGTGGTTGTCGGTAGTGTGCATCCATTTTTCCCGAGTACAGAGAGCTCTCACGTGCAGCAGCCGGAAGGCGGTGTTCCTGTTCGTCTTGTGGCGTTCGCTACTCGTCGGCGCCGTTGGGGGAGCGTGCGTTGCGCGCCTGACGCTCGATCTCTTCGATGCGCATGAGCGTCGCCGACTTGATGGGCATGATCTTGGGCTTGCAGAGCACCTCGGTGAGGTTTCCGCGCTCCGAGTACACGAGTCCGGCTTTCGGTAGCACTTCCTGGATCTGCACGCGCTGCAGGCGATCAGATCGGACCAAGCAGCGCACAACGCGTGAGTGCCAGCACCAACAGAGCTCAGGCAGGAGATACAGGGAGAGAGAGTGTGTGATGCATGCATCTACCTGCATGGTGACGACGTCGAGTGTGGTGGTTCGGTGGCGAGTCGCGATCTAGCACGTCATGAAACGACGGACTTGCGACTTGTGACAGGTTATGAGACCAACCCTTCAACACTGTCGACTGCAAGAAGCTGCGGATCAAAATCGTGTCTGTGCTTCTCATCAACTAATACACTCTGCTCTCCAGCTCTCAAGCCTCAGAACCGCTGCTTCTTGGACGACGCGAACGGCTTCTTCGGCTTCTGCTGCTGCGACTTGCGCTTGAGGTTCTCTACCATGGCTTTCAGCTCGCTCTTCGACTCGCCACCTCCTGACGCCTGAGCACTCGGAGCTGCCGCCACCGCTGGACGCGGGCCAGCGTTGCCCGCCTTTTCCGTCCGCTTGCGGCGTTCCTTGAAGATCGCGTCGTTCGCCTCCGACTTCTTGAACTTGGGGTCCGTCGGGTCGAGCTGGAACTGCGAGCCCTTGGCATACAGCGCGCCGAAACGCGGGTCTGCGGCGTCGAACGCAAAGCCCTCCTGGAGCCCCGCCTTGTTCCCGAGCTTCTTCATCTCCTTGGCCTTTCGCTTGCCCTTCAGGCTCTTCGCCTTCTCGCGCTTCTGGATCGTCTTGAGGTCGAAGTTGCGGTCGCCATCCTCGTCGTCGTCGTCGCCGGTGTCCGCGATCGCCTCGCGCAGCAGCTTCGCCTGGCTTGACCCGCGACCCTTCTTCTTCAGCACCTCCTTCTGTTCGCGCTCGAGCTGCTTCGCCTTGGCGCGCTTCTCATGCAGCTTCTGGTTCTTCTGCTGCTTCTTCTCTCGCGAGTACCGCTCGAACGGCGTCTCCTGCTCCTCCAACTCGCGCTGCTTCTTCGCCTTGAGGATGTCGCCCGCGCCAGGCGTGAACGTCATCTCCATGTCGCCGCCAGCACGCACGTTGTCGTCGTCACCGGCATCGTCGCTGGCATCCGAGTCACCCGCATCGCTGCCATCATCGCCACTCTCGTCCTCCGCGTCGCTCCCCAGCAGCATCTTGCGGTAGCGGCTCTTGAGCTTCTTCAGCTTGGCTGCCTTCTTCTTGTCAGCGGGCGTCGCAGTCTTGTCGGTATCATCCTTCTCGTCGCCGTCCGAGGCCACATCGTCGCTTTCGCCATCACTACCCATCTCCTCGTCCGACGAGTTATCGGACGCCAGGTACGCGGTGAAGTCGTTGTCGTCCGCGTTCTTCCACTCCGCCTGGCGCGTCAGCAGCTCCATGCGGTTGTCGTCGTCCTCCTCCCACGTCAGCTTCACGTCCGTGTTCTGCAGCGCGGTCGTCGCGAAGATCGACGGTTTGTACGTGTCCGGCACGCTCGTGCAAGTCTCCTTCGGCGCGTTCGTGAACACGATGTCGTCCGGCACGTACCGCAGGTCGAGCAGGTTCGCCGACGTCTCGTACTCGAGCTGGTCGCAGTTGTCGAAGATCGCGCTCGCAGTCTTCACCGAGTCGCACGTCACGACCGCGTAGTAGTACTTGAGCTTCTGCAGCTCGTACTTGCGCAGCTTCTCGCTGTCAAAGCCGTTGTCCTCGGTCGCGTCGACGCGCTTCTTGACGCCGAGCGGGTCGTCCGAGTCGTACTCGTCCTCGTTCTCGTCCTCGTCGTCATCACTCCCATCGTCCTCCTGCCTGTCGTCGTCCGACGCGTCCTTCTTCTTGTCGCTCCAGAGACCCTGGGGACCGTACTGCTCTTCCTCCTTCTACTCGAGCGCAGCCACCACAGCGACACTCTCAGCAACCGACACCACCACCACCATCCAACAACACTCGCAAGCACGCACCATCTTCTGCAGACCGTAGTCCGACGGGTAGATGGTCACGTCGTGCACCGCGCCCGTCGCCGGCGCGAACGACTGACACAGCGCGAAGATGTCGACCGCGCGGATGCGGGACCAGTCGCAGTTCTGCACCGCAAAGCGCTTCGTCTCCTCGCCGAGCGGTACGTCCTCCTTCTCGGACTCGGGCTCCGACTCCAGCGCATCCTCGGCGTCGTCCGAGTCGGAATCCGAATCCGAGTCCGAGCTGCTGCCGTCCGCGAGTTCACCGCGCGCCATGCGGTTCAGGTACTCGAGGCGCGAGAGCTTCTCATCGTTCTTGGCGATCGTCCCGTCCTGCTCCTCGTCGTCGGACGTGGATGACGTGGTCGAGCCCTTCTTGAGCTGCTGCTTGGGCTTGCTCTCTTCTTCTTCCTCCTCCTCCTCCTGCTCGTCGTCATCGTCATCATCATCTGCTGTTGCTTTCTCCGCTTCTTCCTCGTCGTCGTCGTCATCCGGCTTGTCCTCCAGCCGGTAGAACTTCTTGAGCTCGTTCGCCTGCTTCTCCACGCGCCGCCCGTACTTGTCGTACTTGCCCTGCCCGCTCTGGAAACGCGCGTCCCGGAACACGCCCGCGAACCGCTCGTCGATCTGCAGTTTGCTGCGCCGCTTCGAGTTGCGCGCGAACCGCTACTCCAGTCACAGGCCAGTCGCTCACAGTCAGGCTCACGGTCTCACGTGTCATACAAGTGAGCTGACAAACGCACCGGGTCGTTGTGCACTTTCTGGAAGCGCTGGTCCTTCACTGGCGCGCCCGACATGCCTGCTGCTGCTTGCTATGTGCCTGATAGGGTGGTAGGCTCGGAGGCTTGTTGAGCTCGTGAGCGCAGTGGCGGGTGGTAGCAGACGGCGGTCAAGTGGAGCTGCTGGTGGTGGCGCTGCTGGCGGTAGTCACGTGACGACTGAGGACTGGAGCAGAGCAGTCAGCAAAAGGTGGCGCGAAAGTTGCTTGAATGTCGTACGAAACACCGCAAGCGACATAATAATTAGTAATATCATGTGTCATTGTACTACAAAGGTTCAACATTGGTGTCTTTCGAGAGCTCTGTGGTGAATGCTCGCTTACAAGAGCTGCCGAACCAAACGAGCCACAACCGAGCTATCAGTGACATCCAAGCTGAAGGAGCCACTGAGGTCCGTATCGTGAAGAGCGTGCACGGGAAAAGCGTGACAACATCGAGTTATTTTCTAGGTGCTCTCGAGCATTGCGACTCGGTGCATCTTCTTCGTCAGCCGCACTGAAGTCGTCTCGTCTCTTAGGTGCTTGTCTTCGTCGCAAGAAATTTGACAATGGCAACAGCGGTGACGGATCGATCCGATCAGCAAGACGCCTGCATCTGCGAGAACCCTACGATGACGTCACGTCTTGCAACCGCTCTGCCTGCTACAAGCTTCAGTTCGTCGTTCACGTTGTCATCTTCAAGAGCAGGCAAAAGGTCCGGTGGCAGCCGATGTGTATGGCGAGGAGAGAAACAAAGCTGCCGTCGCCGACTGACCGCTGCTGGGAATGTAGGAACATCCAAGGCCACGCGAATCGCCAGATTTCCACATCCTTTTCTCTACACTCGGTTCAACTTCAGTAGAACTGGCATTCGAAGTCGTTTGCGCTCGCATCAAGCAGAAAACGGATGCGGGTGCCGAGTCTCAAGAGTTAAAGCAGCGCACCAAGCGTGCATGTAGCCAACGTGCTGAGCAGTAGGTTCACGCACGCAGGCTTCACGACATGCTATTCGCACGTCGTGCACTCTCGAACTCAATCAAACCTTGATCGCGTCTGTATCAGCGCCATACGTACGTCTCGATTCATCATCGCTTTGGGGCTGGCTGCTGTGTTCAACTTTGCTAACCTGCTGATGTCGTTTGAACTGTTTGTTCATGGATACACCTATTGCCTGCTCATCGCTGCGATCGTGATCGAAGTCCAGATCCCTGTTCCCAATGCCACCCAGTGCAGGATCCGCGTAGCTGGTGAAGATGAGCACACACACATTTGTAAGCAGGGGTCTCGCTGCCTTCGCGTTCGAAGCAGACATACCTACTCTCCAAGCTGAACGGGTGATTTCGAGAGCTCGATCTGGAACTCGTGCTTCAGCTTCTGGCCTGGCGACAAGTGCTGTCTGCTCTCGCTCACCCTCTCTCCACACTGAGATCGACGTTGACCTGATAGTGCCGGGGCAGCAGAGGTGGTGCATGTTCCTTAGGCGGGAGCTCGACAAGGATGTGGTAGTTCTCTGTGGTTTCGAGATTCGCGGAGAGACATTCCTGCCTGGCGAGATGGCGTTGTATGGTTGGTTATGTTTCGCGAGTAGATGTTAGATTATCACATCACGCTCGTTCAGCTCGTACAGAAAGATGCCGCGAATGTCAGGAGGATCTTGCCGGAGATGATGCCGAGCTCATCGATTGTCAGCAACTCTTGTCGTGAGCTCTGTCCAGTCCACTGCGACATCAACGTCATCGCCGCCTTACCGCCTCGTCAAGTGCCGGCATCGCCAAGACGCCAGCAACTCTTTGACACGCTTAATGTGACCGAGCTCATGACTCTGTTGCCCAAGGAGGATTCCGCGATTCAAGCATCTGATGGCAACCGTAAGTGTCGCGCTCTCATCGTGCGTCGCGGGTTTGGTCCACTGTCTTTGTTGACTCAATCACTTTGTCTGAATGGCGATGCGCTCGTCATGCGTGTGTGAACCAGTGCAATGCTTGCTGTGCGCAGCAGTCGTATGAGCAGTCGTGGTATCTATCGCACTATGCATGTGCAATGATGCTGGTGCTCGCGATGACAAATTCAACTTCTGAACACCACGTTTCCGATCGGATGGCTACATTTTTGCCATTTTCGCGCCTCGATCCTCACAACAACAAAAAAATGGCCTCGAGCGCGGGACGGACGAGAGCGTTTGTGGCCTCATTTGCTGCTGCTGCTGCTGCACGACGATCACTTCCGAATCGTCCGCACAATGTGGAGATCAACGCTCCAGAAGCAGCTTCGTGCTGGCAACCACCTCGTTCGGAGCTCCCAGCCTGTGGCTATGCGATCCACTTCTGCTGCCTCCAGTTCCTCGAACTCCGACTCACGCATCCGAGACGAACTGCTCGCGCTCGCGGATCCGGTGTTCGCGAACCGGCACGCGGCGTTCTTCAAGCGCCCGTACTACGCAGACAACGTCTTCCTGGGCATCAGCGTCCCCCGCTTGCGCACCGTGGTGCGAAGCCACATCCGCGAGACCTCGCGCTCGGAGGTGATCGCACTGCTGCACGACAGACGCCACGAGATGCGCGTCGCTGGTGGCATGTGTCTCGTCGAAGCGTTCACGACGCCGCGCAAGAGCGCTCTGTGGCTGCATGCTAACTCGGGTGTGAAGAAGGAAGGGGGCAGCGGAAGTGACGACATCACTCTGCAGTCGACGCCAGATGAGCTCAAGCAGCGAGTCGTCGACCTGTACTTGGAGAACCTTGCGAGCTTCGACAACTGGGACCTCGTCGACCTCACGAGCTACAAGATCCTCGGTGCCTGGATGGCGCAGAACCCGAGCTACGTCAACAGCATGGAGCAGTTCTGCGCACTTCTCGGCGGTGCAGAGGCGACGGAGACTGCACCAGTCGACGTGGACGCCGAGTTGGCGCACCTCGTGAGCGCGATGCACGTGCTGCCTGCGTGGTACCAGAGGCTGCTCACGTCGACTGACTTCTGGGAGACGCGCGTGTCGATCGTGCTCGTGTACGGACTCAGGAAGCAGAACGTGGCGTTCGCGCTCCACGTCTGCCGCTACCAGGTCCTGCGGCTGCTCGATCAGGAGAACTATGTGCAGCGCATCAAAGGCAAGCGCTTCGAGGACTACAACCTCGTGCACCGAGCGTGCGGCTGGATGCTGCGCGAGTGCGGACGCGTCGATCGCGATGCACTGCTGCGCTTCCTGGAGCGATACGCGCCTCTCACGCCACGATTGTCGCTGCAGTACGCGACGGAGCATTTGGAACCAGCCGTGGCCAAGACGATCCGCTCCCAGGGGACAACGAAGAAGAGAGTGAAGGCTACGAAGAAGACGGATTCGAAGAGTGCCGCTCAGTGAAGTTGGGTACGCTGACAGCACACAGTCAGTCCGTTAGCAGGTAGCGTCCACTTGCACGAGAAGCACCTCTTGACGCAAGAAGAACCCGTGGTTGTATTGATGCCGCGTCTTCGGACAGCTACGGAAACTGGGGACGATCACTCGCATGGCAGACACCATGACGACGAACTGGAGCGTCCATGAGGTGGTAGGTGCTCATAGAGATGTGAGCTCACCAGAACCAGCTCTGCGCCTGCTTGCGCTTCTCCTGCTCGCCACAAGAAGTAGACAAGTGATGAGCATGACGCGTCACACACCAGAGAACTCGACGAAGCTCTCGACACGCACCTGGACCGCCGCCACTTCTGCTGCTGTGAAGTTGAGCACCGTCGCGATCGCCGTCTCCATGTGCGCCTTGCCCTCGTCCTGGTCCGACGTCATGTACTTGTACACGATATTCTTCAGGTACTCATTCGTGGTTGTCGCGTTCGGCGGCTCGAAGCCCGAGAGGCTGCTAGCGGACTCGGTGCTCATACGCCGCAGCGACGCCGTGCTGATGCTCCCGCCGCCGCCGTTCGTACGGCTTCCTGTGCGGCTGCTCGGCGGCCCGGTGCCGCCCAGACCGTCGTGCTGCAACTGCGCGTGGATGTCGTTCAGCTCTTTCTCCTTCTGCTCGACCGCGTTCAGCGCGCGCTTGCGGTACTGCGCGAACTCCTGGCGCAGGAGCTGCAGATCCGAACCGTTGTTGAAGCCGTTGCCGCTCCCGTGGCTGTTTGCAAGCATGCGGAGGTCGTCCATCTTCCTCTCCATCTCTTCCTTCTCGCGCACCACCTGCTCATAGCTGGTGCAGCAAGAGGAACAAGTGCATCAGATGGGTTTTGTACTACAGTCTCTACAGTCTCTCACATAGACCACATTCTGCGTACCGCTCTCTCCATTCCGTCGCCAGCACGGTCTCGCCCATGGTGCCCGACAGCTTCTCGTAGTCCTTCATGAGCTTCTCAAACTTGCGCCGCCACTCGAGTTCCTGTTGCGACCCGCAGATCACAGAGTTCAGCACGCAACGGAGCAACTCTGCGCCTGCAGCAGCTCAAGAGCGCACCCGCTCTTCCGTCTCGGCCTGCGTCTTCGTTAGTCGCCGGAGTTGTGTGCGCGCTGCCTGCAGCTCGTTCGACACGTCTGTTTCGGAGATCTGCTCAGTCTGACGGGCGACAGCACTTGCGCTCATCTGCCGTCCACCCAACCATCCGCTCGGTCAGCACTCACACGTGTGCCACACGAGGGTCCCAAGTTCACTCACGCATACACACACACACACGCACACACACACACACACCTTTCGGATCTCCGCGTCCTTCTGCTTCCTCGTGATCTCTGCATGGGATCCCATCATCACATCCGCCTTTGTCAGCGCTGTGTCTCAAGCGTCCTCAAGCTCCAGCAGCTGCCGCACCGGCGCGCACGCGATACCGCCGGAACTCTTCTTGCACGCGCTCGATCTCCTCCTTCAGGTCCTTCCTCTGCACACAACTCACCACGATACTAAGTGAGGCACATTCTCCAGTTCCTCTCACTGTCAACTTCCAGAGACGCACCGCGCGCTCTGACTCGAACGGCGTGAGCGACAGCTCCGGCAGCACGATGGGCTCGCCGGTCGCGCGCGCCGCGTACGCGCGCAGCTCCTCCTGGCTCGCGAAGCTGTGCCACGCGAACTCGGGCGCGTCGTCGCCGTCGCCGTCGCTCGCGTACTCGACGAGGCACCAAAGCGCGCCGCCGTGCGCGATCTTGTGCAGCACGCGCTTCGGGTCGCGCGTGTCAGCGTCCGGGCGCCACGTGTGGCTCGCAGCTGCGCGCTTCGCCAGCTGCAGACACGAA
Source organism: Globisporangium nodosum (assembly GCA_023334105.1). Taxonomy (NCBI): domain Eukaryota; phylum Oomycota; class Peronosporomycetes; order Pythiales; family Pythiaceae; genus Globisporangium; species Globisporangium nodosum. The sequence continues at coordinate 20,160 of JAASGA010000311.1, forward strand.
GACACACACACACATAACATCAATACACGTCCGCTATGCACACACGCACGAGGAGAGTGGTGGTCGCCGCACCTGCGCGCGCAGCTCGTCCAGCTCCGCGTCCTTGCTCGCGATCTCGTGCTTGCTGTTGTCGATGCTGCGCTTGGCCATCGCCAGCAGCCGCTTAAGCTTCGCCTCCTGCAGGAGCGTCGCCCGCGTCGTCAGCCCCCAAGCACCCTCCGATACTAAGCGAGAAGAGACAAGCGCACCGTGTCCTCCAGCTCCTGCAGCCGCGCGCTCTTCTTCGCCAGCAGCGCCTCGAGTCGAATGCTGCGCTCGCGCCAGGCGCGCAGCTGCGCCGCCGCGTCACTCGCCTCGCTCGATGCGGCAGGGGGCGTCGGCGGGCGCTCGTCGCTGTCGACCGCGTCACTCTCGCGGGGGAGCTCCGCCGCCGCCGCCTTCACCTCCGCCTCCATCTTGAGCTCCTCGTCGTGCTGCTCCATGGTGTTCTCGTTGATTTTGCTATATCGGAGGAGCCAGTAGTGAAAAAAGACAGGGTAATCGAGGAGCTTCCTGTATTTCTTCACTATCACATATTACGTTTAAGACATGGATGTTGGCGCGCTCGCGCAGCGCTATGGCGGCATGGCGCCCAGCGTGCTGGCGCGCGCGAGAGAGTTCCTGCGACGCACGGCGGCGGTGCGCGCGTCTGCGGCACAGGAGCTGGCGGCGCCCGCCGCGTGTCTGCTGGTGGCGGCCAAGGCGCTGGGCGAGCCGGCGCTCGACCTCAAGCGTCTCAGCGGTGTGTGCATAGCATGTATCTTGAAGTTTGTATGGCATGACACTCACGCATGCGGTGCACCAGCGCTCGCGGGCTCGACGCCGCGGCTCGTGGAGCTGAGCGCGCGCAAAGTGCTGGGCGCCGTGGACGTGCGCGCGGTGGTGCAGACGACGCCCGCCGCGCTCTGCATCCGCTTCGGCTGCGAGGCCATCGCGGAGCTCGTCACGCGCGTGTACGCCGAGTACCAGGTACCGGACGTGCTTCAGTAGTCTGTGGGTGAGAGAGGTGCTCATGACGGATGTGGTGACGGTGTCAGGTGGTGGCCGAGAGGCTGTCGAGAGGCAAGGGCAAGAGCCGCGTGTTCGACCACCGAGAGCCCGTCTTCGCGGCGGCGTGCATGTTCGCCTGCAGCAAGCACGCGAACGTGAGTTGTTGTAGTATGGGGATATGAGGATCTGAGGGGTATGTGGTGGACTCATGCGTGTGCTATGGGCAGCTGCGCGTGGACAAGGTGAAGTTGCTGGACGCCGTGTGCGGGAACCCCAAGTCCTTCGAGGCGATCGTGTCGTCCATTGAGGTAGCCACGTGCTTTAGTCTCCTCTGCGTGAGGTGACGCGATGACCGCTCACTGACTGACTGACTGGCTGGTAGACGCACTGCAAGAAGTCGCTGAGCGGCGCGATTCTCACGCGGCGGAAGCGCACGGGCGCTGCATCGACGCCGAGCGTCTCGGCAGCGGCGCTCGCCGACGCCGCTGACGCAGAGCTGGAGAAGCAGAACGGACAGAACACGCCGCGTAAGACGCCGACCAAGACGCTCCGGCGCATGGTCGATCAGTCTCAGGACAGCAGCGGCAGCCAAGGTGAGCGTGGCGCGGACTCTGTCGATGCTCTGAGGATGACCACTCACTCTCGTGATCCCAGACGTTCCGGACGACAGTGCGACGCCAACGAACTCGAGACGGACGAGCGTGACAGCCGTCACGGACGACGAGTACGCTGCGTGGCGCGCACAGGCGCTCGCTCACATGCGCGCAAAAGCTGCTGGCGGCAATGCTGCTGCTGCTGCTGCTGCTGCTGCAAGTGTGGCACTGGAGGTTCAATAGACTTCGTTCACCTGCTACCTTCTGCCAAAGACAAGCTGCTCGGTCAGCGAGACGCGCTCATGCGTGGCCTAGAGCCCGTGCGTGTGCTGGAACGGTCCTCCGCCAACACCAGCGTCGGCGCTCGGCAGACTCGCGTCGCTGTGAGCGACTAGCTCAGTCTGCTCCTGCTCGGCGCTTGAAAAAGCAGCTGCTGCTGACGGCGCCGACGAGCTCTCGAAGCGACCGCGATACGCCCACAGCCCGAGCGCCGGGTTCGAGATGAAGAAGAAGCGCTCGCCGTCGCGCGAGGTGTTCCAGCCGTCCTGGAGCTCGCGCACCGGGTACTTGTCGCTCATCTCTGCCAGATCGCCGTACTCGAAGCCGACACCCTCGACCTCCTCCTTCGTCAGGTGCGCGGGGCAGTACGTGATCATGAAGCGGCCCTCCGACGAACCGTGGATCAGGTGCGCCGCCGCGCTCAGGTTCTTCATGAGATCTCGATTCGCGTCCAGGTGCGCGAGCACTTCCTGTTCGTTATCATGCAGTGAAGAGCAGACACGTCGCTGTCAGAACACACGTATCGAAAGTGTGGCATAGCAAGGCCCAGTGCTACCGTACCGGCGTCGTGCGGTACCCGTACTTGCGAATGAGCTCATCGATGCGCTGATCTTCGCCGAAACGGTGCACTCCTGGCGCCAGCACGATGAGTTCGCCGCCGTCCGCGATCGCCATGCGCGTGCGGTAGATGCTCTTGTTGCCGAGCCACGTGGACTTGAACTCGTGCGGGTCCAGGTACACGACGACCTTGTCGAGCGGCACGTCCAGCAGCTGGAAGTTCACCTCGAGTGACAGCTCGGCGGCCTTCATGAAACACTCCTCGTCGTCGCCGACGAACACGCCGCGCGTCACTAACTCGCCGTTCTCGCCGCGACCGATCACCGTCTGGATGTACACGATCGGCAGATGGCGCACAAAGTGCGCGGACGCGTAGTTGAGGATGCGGCGCAGCGGGTTGTCTGCGCGGCCCATCATGCGCTCCATGCCGTACACGGCGCCGATGAAGTGCGAGAAGTTGATCGCCTCGCTGCCGCCCGTGCCCACGAAGATGTTCTTGTTGTAGTTGGCCATGCCCATGACTTCGTGCGGTACGACCTGCCCGATCGAGAGGATCAGGTCGTGCCCGCCAGTCCAGAGCTGCGTCACCCACAGCCGGTAACGAGAGGTTAGCTGGATAAGGTGAACGCGACGATCTAGAGCCCCCAGTCCAAATACCTCACCAGCGAGTTGATCTGCGCCGGCCACGGCTCGTTCACTTTCCCGTCGCTGGCTTCGCGCACGAGCTCCGCTGGCACGTGCCCGACTGTCACCACGTCGTTCCTTCCGGTTGACGAGCGTTAGAACTCACTTCGACGGTAGATCAAACTCTGTACGCACCTCCAGTCGTGGACGCGAAAGAGCTCTTTCGGGATTGACCCGAACATCTGCGAGCCAGCGAGCACGTAGCAATGAGACAATGAGGCATATCAACTCATCTCCCTGCCTGCTCTCCGCACCTTGGAGATCTCGTCGTCGGTCATCGGCGCGTGCGTGCCAAGCGCCGGGAGCACATCCGTCACACTCGCCTGCAGGTACTCGAACGCAAACTGCGAGATCGCACCGGACTTGCTGCAAGTTGCAGATCCCCGC
>JAASGA010000312.1:0-23675 GCA_023334105.1 Globisporangium nodosum
CCCCCCCCCCCCCCCCCCCCCCCCCCCCCCCCCCCCCCCCCCCCCCCCCCCCCCCCCCCCCCCCCCCCCCCCCCCCCCCCCCCCCCCCCCCCCCCCCCCGCCCCCCCCCCCCCCCCCCCCCCCCCCCCCCCCCCCCCCGCGGGAGGAGAGTCTGACGGCTGACTGATCGCACACCGCCTCTGCAGCATGCCGTGCGAGTGGGAGGGGCAGAACATCCGCGTGATGACCGACGTGGTGATCAAGCCGCCGTACCAGCCGCAGAACTGCGTGAGCGAGAACGCGCAGGTGCTCAGCCGCGTCAAGAAGGTGCTCGAGGGCGAGAAGAACAAGCTCAAGAAGGCCAAGAAGTGAGCGGATAGGCGGATAGGACGGGCGAAGACTGGCTGGCGGACTGGCTGGCGGACGGACGGATGTGGTGGTGACGGACTGACTGCGTCGCTGCGATCAATGGGCGGCGACGATTGAAAGGATCAAGCACGAGTGACAGGCAATGCAGCGCGTACGTGTCCATTTTCTAGAGACCTGCATCGTCGTTCATCATGCGGTCGCCTCGACGCCACCAACAGCATCCGAGGTGCTGTGAGCCTCTTCGTCGGTTGTCTTCTCGCTAGCATCGTCGTCAGTCGCCACCACAACCGAGTCGCCAGTCGCGACCACCACCTCGTCAACTGAAGTCGCATCTGTGGATGGCTCGCTTGGCCGTGCTCCTTCCCCGGCCGAGTCAGCGCCAACGTGCTCTCCTGCTCCTGATTCGACGACGGCAGCTGCAACCGGATCGCTCTCATCCGCCTTGTCCTCGGTGAGCTCAGACTCGATCGTCGTCGAAACAGCAGCATCGTCAGAGCTGGTCCCGGACGCTGCGCTCGTCGAGTCGACGCTTCCGATGGCGCCGTCAACCGCTGAAATATCGCTGCTAGCGCTTTCGTCGATCGCCAGCTCGGTCTTGATCGGGGATTCAGCATCCGCCACAACCTTGCTCGTATCCTCGTCGGTCTCGGTAGCCACGTTGACTTGCTCAGACTGCGTAGTCGGAGACTTGATCTCTGTGGTATCCAGCTCCTCGAGAAGACCCCTCTCCTCATCTGCGCTGGCGACAATCGCGTCCTCTGCGAGTGTGGTGTCCGTAATGACGGGCGCCTCCACGTTCTCTTTCGTCTCGGCGCTATCCAAAAGGGCGCTGGCGTCACTGCGCGCCGACGATTTCAACTCGTCAGCGCTGGAGGGGGCTTCGACGTCAAGATGCGCTTCCGCCACCACGTCGACTGGCGTCTCAGCATCAACCACTGATGCGGACTCCTTTGGCAGCTCCGACTCCGTGGGCGCCTCCGTCGCGTCGTACGACGTGGCTACTGTGCCAACCGATCCAGCGTCGATAGTCGAGTTGCTCGCACTTTCAACATCCTTGGTTGACTCTTCGCTCTTCTCCACAGCCGATGCTTCCTCTGTCACGTCCACAGTAGCTGCTATCGAGGTGTCGACAAGCACAACGTCAGCAGCAGCGGCAACTTCATCGGTCGGCGACGTCTCTGGGACAGCAGACGCGGTTTCCTGCTCAATCACTTCGACCTTGTCTTCGATACCATCCTTGGACTCTCGATCGTCGCTTGCAACCTCAGCAGTATCTTCGACACTCGACGACTCGATGCCAGCAGACTTCTCTGCCTCATCCGCACTGACCTCAACTTGAACTGGAAGTGTGTCGCGAGCGGTATCCACGACAGACACATCGGTTCCAACCTCGCCTCCAGCAGTGACTTCCACAGTAATCACGTCCGACGAGCTCGACTCAGGTGCAGCCTCAGCGTTGTCGACGACGGCAGCAACCGAGACCGGTTCGACCGCATCGTGAAGCGGGAGTTCGATGCCCTCCACACTCGGTTCAGCAGTGACCGCAACTGGTTCCGCAACTGTCGCCGACGGGTCCTTGACATCCGTCACAGTGCTCTCTTCGCGCTTCGCATCATCAACGATGGCAACTGGAGCCGACTTGGTGACATCCGACTCGCGATCAGCAACTTCATCCGATTCGGACGCCGTCTCCTCGCCCGAGGTTTCCGAAACTTCGCCTCCGTCCACAAAACGGTGAGCGAGAGATCGCAGCGCCTTGGACAGACCGGTGAACGGAGCAGATCCCGTAATCGTGTCCAGCATCGAGCCGGATTCCGCGTCATCACTCGCAACCTCGCGAACGTCCTCTGTCACTTGTGCTTCATCAGCCGCGATAGTCTCGACAACGGTATCCTTCTTGGATGGAAGCGACGCACTCGCATCAACTGCAGTAGCGTCCGTGGGAATGTCATCGCTGGTCGGCTCCGTACGCGTTTCCGTGCTCTTGGTCGTGGTTCCGGACTCCGTGCTCTCGATCGACGGAATACCAGTCTCCACTTTGCTCTCGTCTTTGACATCTTCGCCTACAGCTGAGATCACGGACTGGATCACTTCGGTCGGCGCAACGGGGACTACTTCATCGACAGGTTCTTCGGCATGCTTGACCTCCGTGATCAGGGCCTCACTTTCAATCGGTTCCGGCAGCGTCTCAATGGCATCGATCGGTTGGATCACCTTCGGTTCGCTAGCTTCCGTCGAACTGCTGCCTTCAATAAGGATCGGAGAGTGGACAGCGCCCGCCGCGAAAACTTCCTCGATGACAGCAGGCTCCATCGTCGACGTCACGTTCGTGCTCACTGGCATCTCTTCTCGAACGATCACTTCCGGATTCAGGGGGTTCTCGATCGTAATCTCCACGACATCGACCGACGCTTCAGCAGTTGCAGCTGGATCAGCGGTATCGATCTTGACGGCTGGTTCAGCAACCTCCAATTCTGCAACGACAGACTCTGTTGTGTCGATCGAGCTAGACACCTCCTTCGAGCCGTCAGTGATCACAACACCCTCAACGGGAGGCTCAGCCGGCTTCTCGCTGTCGACGATCGCGTCTGCTGGCGGGTGAACGACGCCAGGAATCGTGTCGAACGGGATGACGCTGGCAGGAAGCCCATTGAGGCGAAGCATTTCTGCGATCGCCGCGTCAGGCACTTGGAACTGGTCGGTTGGCAGAACTTCCACTTCGACGACTTCTTGCTTGATCTCAGGAACTGCTTCCGGGACTGACGTCGTCGGCAAACTTGGCGTCTCCACTGTTGTTGGCTCGACAGGCACCAACTCGTCTTCAACCTTTGGCACGCCTTCTTCATGCAAAGTCTCACTGACGACGCTCTTTGGTTCCTCGATGACGTCAGTCGTGACTGGCACGCTTGGCTCACTCGGAACTGCAATCTCAGGCTGGTGCGGCTTGGGCTCGCTCTTCTCCTCCTTTTCTTCAGCATGCGGCCGCGTTTCGCGAGGGACATCCTTCTCAGGATCATCGACGATGACGCTCTCGGCAATCTGGTGGTTCTGCTTCAGCTCAGTGTACACGAGCTTCCGCACCTCCGACGGCTGGATCGTGGACTCCAGCTTCTGCGAGATCTGATCGACGATGCGGTCGAGATCGCTGGGGAGAATCGAGGAAGAGGAGTGCGACGATGACGGCTGCTGTTGCTCCTGAAGCTCGGTGAGCGCTGCGGACTTGGCGCTCATGTAGACGCCGCCGAGCGTCGCGATCCACAGCAAGACGGCGAGGAGGACTGGCGTCAGTCTAAAGCCGCCTCCCTTGACTTCTTCAACTCGCTTCGGCTCGCTCTCGACGGACTTCTCAGCAGACTGGGGCGATCTCGCTGGTGACTTGCTCGGCTGTGTTCCATTGACTTGTTGCGCGCCTGTGATCGCACTGACGTCCATCACTCGCTTGATCTCTTCCAGAATGTCCTTCAGCTGGCTGTCGTTGCCGCGCGAGCCTTGAATGTTCGCGAGCTCACGAGATAAGCGCGCGCTCAGCTCTTCGATCGTCGACTTGGACTGTTCCACATTCTGAGACAGGTTCCCCATCGACTCGTATATCAACGACGACTGCGACTGCAGCGAGTGGAGCACGTACTGGTGGAAGTACTGGCGCTCCACCTCGTATTGCTGCACCAGCTGCTGCAGGTGGTAGTTCGTCGCTTCGAGCACCTTCTTGTCCGTGATCGTCTGCTCCAACTTCGCCTTGATCCGGTTGTAGTCCTCGCGGATCGCGGCGCTTGTGCGTCCCATGACGTTCATGTGGAGGTGGATCTTCTGCACGAGCGACGTGAGCTGCACCTCGTTGTACGACCGTCCGTTCTGCGTCTTCGCCAGGATCTGCGCCATCGAGTCCGCCATCCCCTTCGACAGGCTCTCGAGCGAATCGTTCCCGCTCGACGTCACCAGGCTCTGCTCGCTCGCCGCGCCGCCATTCCTCGCGACCACGTCCGCGTAGCTCGCACCATGCGCATGGCTGGACTGCGTCGCGACGATCGCGGACGACTGCTGTGCTGCCGCGTTCCCGTTGTTGTAGTACTGTCCGTTCGCAGCCTGCTGGTGCGATGCGTCGTATCCTGCACTGCCTTGTGTTGCTTGGCCAGGGTAGAACTGACCGTTGTGAGATTGAAACGCGTTCGGTCCTCCTCGCCGCGCCGCGTAGCCGGCACCGCCGTCGAGGTTGAAGCCGTCCATGGGCGCCGAGCTGTTCTCAAACTGACTGATGTCCGTGAAGCTCTGCGCCTGGGGGTTGTAGCCGCCGCGCGGCGTGTCGGGGATCGCGTCGATGACCGGCGCGAGTGGGAAGAGCAGTCCCGAGTAGTCGAAGTTGATGTCGTCCCGCGCCTTACCGCGCGGCGTCTTCAGGTGCTCCGACTGGAAGTCCTTGGCGATCGGCCCCGTGAGGAACGGCCCGGCGACTGCTGAGTGCAGGCGCCAGCTGCCGCGGTCCGCCTTGGGGCTCTCACCGCCGATCGAGCCGACCGACATGGTGTCGTCCGAGAAGTCAGCAGACATGCGTTTGCGCGCTTCGAAACGCGGGTAGTCGTCGGCGTCGCGCGGGGACCCGAAAAGCTCCGGCTCCGAGTAGCGCGTGCGCAGCGGCGAGCGCGGGTCCGCGGCGGAGGACGCGTTGCTGGCGGTGTGCGGGCGGCGTGGGACAGCAGGAGACGGCGACTGCGGTAGCGGTGGTGACGGCGGCGGTGGCGCTGCGGCTTTGTCCTCGTACTCGAAGTCGCCCGAGTAGGCGGCGGGACGCGGTGAGGCGTCCATGGCGCAGGGGGAGGGAGGGGCGCAGGGGATACGAGTAAAGGGGGAGGGAGGGGCGGAGAGCGCGGGAGACGGCAGCGCGGCGGTGGCGGCGACACCCTTCCTTCGCGATAGAAAATGGCTCGAAATGAAACACGTGTGCCATAGAGGATAAGGCTGAGAAAATTTTTGATTGGGGCATCAATAGATGTGTAAATTTCAGTAGTAGTCGTGGGAGACTCACATATTCGCTTTATGAGCATATATTTGATTTCCATCGAAATTTGTTCGTGGCAGCTCAGGTGGTGGCATCACATCGCTGTTCGCACTTGCACTGCGCGAGTGCTGCCATCTCGCCGCGCTTTCTTGTCCAAAGTCTCAACTCGTTCTCGATGGAGCGCCTTTGAGCGGTGTGGAAGGGTCCATTTTGCTGCGCGGTCCGGAAGGAGGGCGTTGCCAGAGCAGTCCGTCGGCAACCGCTTTCGTCCACAAGTCCAACAAGGAACAAGGTCTGACTCGGGCAACTCTCCTTCCCGCGCGAGTCAAGCTGTTCGATGTGCCGTGTACGAATGTCGTCCGCCATGCGGTCGTCCGAGCCCGTGGATGCTCTGCAGGGACCTGAAGAGGCTCGCGCCGCGGGTGTCACTGAAGCGGTGATTCTGGCGCCACTTTCTTACTGACATCGAGCTCTGTAGGTCGAGCGAGCGAGCGAGCCACGCGTTGCTCTATCAGGTACAGTTCGAGTGGCAGCAACGCCGCCAACGAGGCAGTTCAGCTGATCAGATCCATCATGGTCTCCTCTGATACCGATCAGCATCACTTGAACAAGCGTCCCATTCGTTGACAGTTGTCAGGTCTTTGCAGGTCCAGGAGCCAGTATTCGGGTCGGATCCGCGATCTGTGGTCACAGATCAGTCTTCTTCTTCTCCTCACTCGCGCTCCTGCTCCCCAGCCCGCAAGCTCCTCCCCCAGCTCCAGCCAGCTCCAGCTCCAGCGACCTTCGACCAGCAATGAGCAAGATGAGCACCGTCGTGAACGTCGGGCTCGGCGCCGCGTCCGTGGCCGCCGTGCTGGCGCTGCGCGCGCGCCGCGCGGTGTACTCGACGCTCGCGCAGAACGTGCGGCCGCCCGTGCTCGAGAAGCGGCCGCACATGGTGCCGTTCGGCGCCGTGCCCGGCCAGAACCGCGGGCCGAACCCGATGAAGCCCGTGCTGTACATCGAGGACCCGTACTTCTACGCGCGCGACGACTCGCGCAAGAGCGAGGAGGTGCTCGAGCACCTGCGCCAGGAGAACGCGTACACGGACGCCAAGACCAAGCACCTCGTCAACGTGCGCGAGAACATCTACAACGAGCTGCTCTCGCACGTGCAGGAGACGGACGAGGAGTTCCCGTACCCGCATGGCGACTTCCTCTACTACACGCGCACGGAGAAGGGCAGCAGCTACGTCTACCACTGCCGCAAGGCCAAGCAGGGCGACGCCGCGACCTCGACCGCGCCCGAGGAGCTCCTGCTCGACGAGAACGAGATCGCCAAGGGGCAGAACCACTGCGACGTCTCGAGCGTGCGCCCGAGCCCGTGCCACCGCTACCTCGCGTACATGGTCGACTTTAACGGCTACGAGACATACACGGGCTTCGTCAAGGACCTCAAGACCGGCGAGCTGCTGCCGGACCGCATCGAGAACATCTCGAGCCTGCAGTGGGGGGCTGACTCGTCGGTGCTCTACTACGCCACGCAGGACGACGCGCACCGCCAGGACAAGATCTGGCGCCACCAGATCGGCAGCTCGGAGCCGGACGAGCTGCTCTACACGGAGAACGACGAGATCTACAGCGCGTACTTCATGAAGGCTCGCAGCGGCAAGTACATGTTCTTCACGTCGAGCAGCAGCGAGACGAGCGAGTGGTCGTTCATCGACCTGGAGAACCCGTCGAAGCCTGTGCAGCTGATCGCGAAGCGCGAAAAGGGTGTGCTGTACTCGGTCGACCACTACGGCAAGAGCTTCTACATCGTCACGAACAAGGACAAGGCCACGAACTTCAAGCTCATGTACGCGCCGGTGACATCGCCGTCGCCGGAGCACTGGGCGAACGTGTTCCCGTACGACGAGAGCATCAAGGTGGACGACATCGACTGCTTCAAGAACTTCATGGTGATGAGCGGGCGTCAGGGCGGCTTCTCGCAGATCTGGATCGTCAAGGCGGAGACCGCGACGAAGCACACGCGCCACCGCCTCGAGTTTCAGGAGTCGAGCTACGCCGTGAGCGGGTGGACGAACCGCAACTTCGACACGGACAAGTTCCGCTTCGTGTACTCGTCCATGACGACGCCGCGCACGACGTACGACTACGATGTCAACACGCGCAAGATGACGTTCCTGAAGGAGAAGCCAACGCCGAACTACGACCGATCGCTGTACAAGTCGGAGCGGCTGGAGGCGAAGGCGCGGGACGGCACGATTGTGCCGATCTCGATCGTGTACCGTGCGGACAAGCGCACGAAGGACCGCCAGGCGCTGCACCTGTACGGCTACGGCTCGTACGAGATCTCGATCGATCCGAGCTTCGTCGCGTCGGCGCTGCCGCTCCTGGACCGCGGCGTGATCTACGCGATCGCGCACATTCGCGGCGGCGGCGAGAACGGCCGCACGTGGTACGAGAGCGCCAAGTACAAGGCGAAGAAGAACACGTTCACGGACTTCATCGACTGCGCGGAGCACCTCGTCGCGGCGGGCTACACGAGCCCGAGCAAGATGACGTGCGAGGGCCGCAGCGCCGGCGGGCTGCTCATGGGCACGGTACTCAACATGCGCCCGGACCTGTTCACTGCCGCGATCGCGGGCGTTCCGTTCGTGGACGTGATGAACACGATGAGCGACGCGTCGATCCCGCTGACGACGGGCGAGTGGGAGGAGTGGGGGAACCCGAACGAGGCCGAGTACTTCCAGTACATGCTGAGCTACTCGCCATACGAGAACGTGAAGCAGCAGGCGTACCCGAACATCCTGGTCACGAGCGGTCTGTACGACCCGCGCGTGGCGTACTGGGAGCCGATGAAGTGGGTCGCGAAGCTGCGCGACGTGAAGAGCGACCAGAACGACATCCTGCTCAAGATGGACCTGTCGGCGGGCCACTTCAGCGCGAGCGACCGCTACCACTACCTCAAGGAGAAGGCGTTCGACCTCTCGTACCTGCTCGACCACCTCAAGCTCGTGACGGAGGCAGACAAGAAGAAGCCTGCGCCCAAGAGCGAGTAAACGACGACGTAGCTTTGAGTCTTCCTGTCGTAAGGATCGCACGCATCCCGTAACACCGTGCTCTCGTTGACATGGCTCTCGTCGACATGGCTCGCTTCGGTGACATCCATGCGTTCGTGTATCTGGCTCGCGACCTTTGAAAAGATCGCGAGGATGGCGCTTGACGCAGAGACAGCGGGCGAGGTGGCGATGGAACGCGCATCGGCTGCAACATCGCTGCCGCCGCCGCTGGCGCCAGCGCTGGTCGTCCAGGAAGTGGCTCCTACCGAGCGCGAGCCGCAGCGAGTGGAACATTCGCACGAGCAGCAGCCAGAGCCGCCGACACCCGCAGCGGAACAGCAGGCCGAGACGCCGTCGATGTCGACGGTCTTCAGCGTCCCGATCGAGAAGACCGAAAAGGGCTTCGGCATCTACTTCACGAAGCGCGAGGCAGCCAGCGGTGTCATGCTGCTTGTCGTCGACGGGTTTGTCGACGCTCCAAGCGAGAGCAATGTGGTGGCAGAGGCAGCAGCCCTCAGCGAGTCGAGCGAAGAGAAGATCCTCGCGCAGCGCACTCTGTTGCAGCTAGGAGACGCGCTCGTTGGTATCAACGGCACGAGCTGCCAGGAAAAGGAAGTGATGGAGATCATAGGATTGCTCCGCGCGGCGCCGCTGGGCAGCAACACGCTTCAGTTCAGCCGCGAGCCGCAACAACACGACGCGGAGGGCGAACTGGAGACTGTGCTGATGTTGGACACCCGCACCTCGTCGATCACGAGCAGCTTTCTCGGCGCGCTCAAGAAAGTCAAGACGAAGATCAAAGAGGGCATCGAAGGCGACGAAGAGCTTCTCCAGCGCGAACAAGAGGAGCGCGAGCAGTTTGAGAAATCGTGGCTCGCTGAGTTCGACCGCCTCAAGCACGAGTACAAGAGCAAGTGGGAGACGTGTACTCACAGCGCGGACGAGTTCTGCGGGCTGCTCTACCACTCAGGGGACCAGCAGCAGCAGAAGTATCTGCTGCACGAGTACCCGCTGCTCATGGATGCGTGGAGGCACGCGAATCTGGTGGCTGCGTCAAACCGCGTGCGTCTCGACTGGCCAGCGGTCCGAATCGCTTACGACGCGCCGATCGAGTACTGCGCGGCTGCGAGTGGAGAGAGCGGAGTGAGGTGCACTACTCCAGCAGCGCCAGCGCGTCGAGTTCTCGCGACGCCAGCGCTGCATTGTGCGCTCGACGCACTGCGGGGCGAGTTCGCATGGCGTCGAGGGGATGTGCTTGCGCTGACGACGCATCTCGAGGTGCTCGGTGTCGTGTCGTGTGGCGACCTCGCAGGCGCGCTCGAGATGCGCGGCGGGCGCTTTGAGCGGAATCTGCAGGGCCCCGCGTTCCCTCGACTGACGCGCGCGATCTGCAGGTCGCTGCTCAGCCACGCACGGCACTTGACGAAGAGCGAGTGAGTGCGAGTGAGTGGGTGAGCGAGTGAGCGAGAAGAGTGACGAACGATGACGAACGAGCATAATTTGGGTATCAGAGGAAAAAAGGTTTCACAACGGATACCAAAGTATCGTATAATTTGGTATCTTGACACCTTGGTACCCACCAAAAGTTGCTGCTGCTTCAAGCTCACAGATCGAGATCGAGCAGCTCGTGGGTTGAGAGAGACCATGGACGTGTGGGGGTCCATCAGCCAGAGCCAGCGCCTGGGAACGTCGGCACCAGCAGCAGAAGAAGAGGAGGAGGACCTGGAGCTCGCGGAGAGCGGCAAAGACGCGCTCGTGGTGCTCATCGACGCGCGCGCCGCCATGTTCGCGCCGTACGACGGCGGCGAGGACAAGGACGCGACGGCGGCGCCGCGCACGTGGTTCCACGCAGCCGTCGATCTCGTGGTGAAGCTGCTGAAGGCGAAGGTGGTGGCGAGCGACAACTCGCTGCTCAGCGTCGTGTTCTTCGGCTCGGTGCGTGCTGCGCAGTGTGATCTGCTCTACTGTAGGAAGAGCTGCGCGCGTGACGTTCTGTGCGCGAACTGCAGCAAAAGCGCGGCGAAGCCAACAACCTCGAGGGCGTGTACGAGTTCCAGTCGCTCGGGTACCCATCGGCGGCGCGGATCAAGGAGCTGCAGGCGCTGCTCGAGGACGGCGTCGACGCGCAGCGCGAGTTCCAGAGCATGGCGAACAGCGAGCCGATCGCGATCAGCAATGCGCTGTGGCACTGCGGCATCGCGTTCTCGAACGCAAAGTGCGTGCGCCGGGACGCGGTTGCGGCGCTCAGTGTGTGGGGTGGTGGACTCACTTTAGTGGTTGACTGATGGCGCAGCCTCAAGAAGAAGGACTCCCAGCGCGTGTGGATCTTCACGAACGACGACTCGCCTCCGCCACCGGATGCCGAAGAGCGAGGACGCGTGCAGAAGCAAGTTCAGGTATGCGACTCGTCCGTTGTCACAGCTGCAAGCTTGGATGTGAGCTGACGGCGTGTTGTTGCCTGAGCAGAACCACGTGGAGCTCAAGCGCACGCTGAACCTGTTCTACATCACGCCGCCGGGCAAAGCCAAGTTCGACCTGTCGGCGTTCTACTCGTGCGTCTTCAAGGACTATTCGCTGGAGAACGAAGACGACGAAGAGCTGTCGCTCGGCGCCGACGGGAGCGTCGTCCAGTTCCAGTCGGCGTTCCCAGTCACGTCGCTCGAGGATCTAACGGAGGGGTCGCTGCGCAAGCGCTTCCGCAAGCGCCGCCTCACGACCTTCCCGCTCTACATCACCAAGGACGTCTCGATTGGCGTGGAGCTGTACGCGCTCGCAGTCGTTCAGAAGAAGAACCCGCCTGTGGCGCTGGATGCGACCAGCAACACTCCGCTCAAGAGCGAGACGAAGTGGCTCTGCGAGGACACCGGCGCGTACCTCACTCCCGACCAAATCAAGCGCTACATCGAGTATGGCGGCAAGCGCGTCTACTTCTCGCGCGACGACGTCGTGCAGCTCAAGTACTACGACTCGCCGGGGCTGCAGATCATCTGTTTCAAGCCCATCAGCTCGCTCAAGTGGAACGACAACGTCCGCGCGCCGTACTTCGTGTACCCGAGCGAGGGCTACATCGAAGGCAGCAACAAGGCGTTCGTTGCGCTGCTGACCGCGATGATGAAGAAGCAGAAGTACGCGCTGGCGCGCCTGATCGCGCGGAAGACGAGCGAGCCGCGCCTCGTGGCACTTGTTCCGCAGGAGGAAGTCGCCGACGAGCTCGGACAGGTGCAACCGTCGGGGTTCACCGTTGTCTTCCTGCCATACCTCGACGACATCCGCGACATCACTGTTGAGGGACGCGAGCGAGCCACTCAGGAGAAGGTGGACGCGGCGAAGACTCTCATTTCCAAGCTCAAGCTGGCGGAGGTGCCAAGCTTCGAGAACCCAGGTCCGCCCGCCGCTTCGGTAGCCGCTAGACAGAGAGAGCTGGCGTTCTTGTTCTGATCGTGGTGTGTGTTTGCTTGAGCAGAGCTTCAGAAGCACTACTCGAGCGTGCAGGCGCTCGCGCTGGGCGAAGACGAGCTGGTCTTTGACGAGAAGAAGGACACGACGCTGCCGGACGAGGAAGGCTTCGGCCAGGACGACGTCAAGGTTCGTGGTCTGGAGCTTGGCGAGTGGGGTAGAAGTGAATCGAGAACTCACGTACCACTTCTGAAACGAACAGGATGCGATCGCCGCGTTCAAGGAAGCGTGCGGCGGGGACCTGATCGGGAAGTCGACTCTGAAGCGCGCGGCGACGTCCGCCCCGGCGCGCAAGACTGCGGCGAAGAAGGGAGCGAGCACGGACGACCTGAGCAAGGAGCACTGGGCCAAGCTGGTCGCGTCGGATGCGATCCAGAAGAAGACTGTTGCGCAGCTCAAGGACTTCCTGCAGGCGCACGGGATCTCGGGTGTCGGCAAGAAAGGCGAGCTGGTGGCCAAAGCGCGAGACTTCCTGGAGGAGTAGCGGCTCGGCGAGCTGCGTGCTGCTTCTGGACGAACGAGCACAGGTGCAAGCGTGTTTGAGCTGCAGTTTCGCCACTTACTCTGCTCAGATCGGCAGCGGCGCTGCTGGATGAGGGACAATGAACTCCGGCTCGGCTGAGTACACGTCCTCGCTTCCTGGAGCTGCTTCCCGTGTGGATGCGTGGTGCTCCGCGCTCTCGCGAGGATCCTGTTTCGCTGCGAGCCTGCGGTTGCCCCGTTGCTTCCCAGGCACCTCTTTGCCGCCGTCGTTCGAGCTCCGCGGACTCTTCCATGCTCGCTCAGCCTCGACGTCGTCCGCTGTGTGGTCGCTCCGCCGTTTGCTCTTCTGCTGGTGGCAACTTTGCTGTGCGCTCTCTGTGGTCAACGGATCCAGCACGTACGTTTCATCGCTGGAGCTTATGTCTCTCGTGCTTGATGCGCTGGTCTCGGGGATTCTCCGACTCCGACTGCTGCGGACAACGTGTCGTTTGTGGGTTGTTTGGTGAGGATAGGAGTGCGTCTTGGGCGAAACCTGGTACGCTTGATTCACAGGAGCGACGCTGACGCGGTGGTGCTGCTCGAGCGGCAGCACGAAGCTCGGATCGTAGCAGCCCGAAGCCATTTGGCTCGGGTACGCAGGGAACTCGGGTCGCTGGAAGTCGAAGTCGTACTGAGGTGAGTGCGCGGGCATCACGAGCGACGCGGTGGGCGGCACTGGCACCACTTTCTGCTTCTGCCTCCCTCGACGCGCAGGCAGCTGCGAAAGGGATGCCAATCCAGTGTCGAAGGGCTGCTGCAAGTAGATCACAACCCGACGGAGCTACTTAGTTCTTCCAAAGTAAACCGACACGAGCGTCACAGCAATGTGTGCGCGTACCTCGTACAACGTCTCGTGGTTGTAGAACTGAGGTTGCTGCTCTTGACTCTGGACGGTGAATGGCTGGTGAACTGAGCCGTAGAGGTAGTTCCCATCAAGTGTCGGCGCGTAGGCTGCTGACGAGTACACAGGAGTCCACGGCGGCTGTCCGTACGCGTACACACTCATCGCCGCGCCGGTGTAGTACGGATAACTGCTGGCGTCGTAGTAGTACGCGTTGATCGGGCAAACGCGCTGGGGCTGCGGAGGTGCTGGCGGAGGAGGTAGTGGCTGCTGTGGGTGGTGATGATGATACACCGTCTCCATCTGAAGCGCACTGGTGTAGTTCTGGGGAGTTTGCTGTGGTGGTTGCTGGTAGTAGTACGATGCGGCGTCAGTATGTCTCACGAGATGAGATCCCCTATAATCACCTGGCATGTCGTAGAGCGGTGGCACGTCCGGCAGAAAGCGATCGCCGGTGATGAACGGATGCTGGAGTGCCTCTCGCGCAGTCCATCGCGCGGTAGGGTCGGCGGCAAGCAGCCCGTTGAGGAAGTCCAGGAACGCGCGACGCTGTTCTTGCTCGTAGATCCACTCACCTGGCGTCGCGTTCTCTCGGAACGGGTACGCGTACACCAGGTCCTTGAGCTTGGAGTACTTGAAGTACTTCTTGGCGGAGCGAACGTCGCTGCTCGTCTCTTCAGCGAACTGCTCAGCGGTTTTCAGCACGAATTCGTTGTTCACGCCTCTGCCAGCGCTCTGCCGAGAGCGCACATCGTAGAACTTGAGCACGTTCCGCCCTTTCCGGAGCAGGTACTGCGGCAGTTGGCTAGCGTAGACATCGGTTAGCTCTTCTCCATGCAAGAGCTTGACGGACGCTGTCGTGGATGCAGCTTACCCGAGCGTCTCCTCGATCAGCCGTAGTTGGTCGTGCTCCGAGACGCCGGGGAAGAGCGGGAGTCCGAGCAGCATCTCGAACGCGATGCAGCCGACCGACCACATGTCGATCGCGCCGTTGTACGGGATCCCAAGCAGCACCTCTGGAGATCGGTAGAACCGCGACTGGATGTACGAGTAGACCGTCTCGTTCTCCATGCACGCCGAGCCAAAGTCGACAACTTTCAACAGCGGGATCGCAACGGGGCTGCTGCGTTGAAAGGGATGGTGCTGGTCGTCCAACGAAATCGGCTCTTCGTACAGGCGATCCTGGCTGATTGAGACGATCAGTTCTCTCTCAATACAAAAGAGAGCACAAGAGTTGCGCATGCGAGTGCACGTACCCGGCCAGGAGGATGTTCTCGGGCTTGAGATCACAGTGGATCACACCCGCGTCCGCGAGCTGCACCATCGCGTGGAGGATCTGGCGAAGAAAGCCCCGCGTCACCTCCATCGGGAAGCCTGTGAACTACATCGACAACATTGTGTAAAGGTGACTAAGTATCACCCGCTATCGCACCTCCGATGCAGTCAAAGCGGCCCACGCACGTTATTCTCCGTGATCAGCTCGTAGACGTTCATGCTGAGAAGCTCGAACACGATGCAGAGGTGGTTCTGGAACTCGAAGCTGTTGAGCAGACGCACGATGTGTTGCGAGATCTCTGGGTCGTACGTGCGGTTGAGCTGGATCGACACCAGATCGAGTGGATTAGCAAGACACTCAGCTTCACCCTCGCATTCTTGTTTACGTGTCTGTCTGGCGCACCCGACTCGTACCATTCGCGTGACCTGCACCTCGACGACCGCCTGTTTGTAGTACGACGGGTGGTTCCGGATCACTTTCACAGCCACGATCTGCTTCGTGTGCATGTCTTGGCAGCGGAATACCTGCCCAAACGTGCCTTGCCCCAACATGTCGAGCACCAGGTACCTCGAGGGCACCGACGCGCCTGCGAGCGGCGATCTGCCTGCAGTGCTGTTGCTGCTGCTGCCCTCACCACCGAGAATGTCGCGCACGCGGACGATGAGGTTGCGGTCGTCGTTGTCGAGGCCGCCATTGCCCGCCGGCTCCGCTTTCTTTGTGAGCACTCGGCGAGAAGCTGGTGCTGATGCTGAGTTATGGGAAGTGGTCGCGGGATCGAGCAGCTCGTGGAGAGAGGCGTGGGGGTCGGCAGCGAATGTACTGAGCGTCGGCATCGCCTGCTGCTGCTGCTGCTGTTGTTGTTCTCGTTGCTGCTGCTGCTGGTCGCAGCGCTTGTACGTGAGCGCGAGCGACTCGGTGAGCTGCACAAGCAGCGCGTCGCCGCTGCCGCCTTTCTCGCAGCGTCGAGGCGCCAGCTGCTGCTGCTGCTGCTGCTGCTGCTGCTGGGAGCGGCACGTCCGGACACTCTTCTCCATCGCGAGACGCCTTTGCGAGTCGATCAGACGGTGTATCCCACCAGGAGTAGCGCTCTCCGACAGCGGCGCTCGTCATGGACACATGCGCACATGGATGGATACATAGCATGGCGCCGTGGTCCTGTAACTGACACCGCTTCAAGAATAAATCGTACTTTACATGATTCACACAGTAGCCACCAACTCTACAATTCGATATATCGCGTTCTGCAACGTCTCATTTTACTTCGTGTACGTCACACAACCCAAAAGAAGCTGCTCCCACGCGGCAGCGACCAGCGCCGCTCGCTCGCTCGCCTGCCGCCCATGAACTTCCTCAAGACGCTCGGAGGCTTCGTGGGCTCGAACGCCATGGGCGGTCTGCCCTTCACGCCCGACGCGCCCACGGCCGACGGCGACGGCGCCTACGAGCAGCTGCCGGACTTCCAGCTGCTCGGCGGCCGCAGCCGCGCCGAGCCGGCGCAGCGCGTGTCCATCTTCAAGGCGCGCGCGCCGCACGCGCAGCTGGCGCAGAACGCGCTGCGCCGCCTCAAGACGCTGCGCCACCCGAATGTGCTGGCGTTCCTGGACGGCGTCGAGGTGCCCGCCACTGGCGCCGTGCTCATCGTCACAGAGCCGGTCGTGCCGCTCGCCGTGTACCTCGCCGAGCTGCGCGCACGTTACGGCGCCAGCAGCGACGAGTTCAACGCCAGCGTGGCCTGGGGACTGCGCAGCGTGCTGCTCGCGCTGCAGTTCATCACGGGCGACTGCAAGCTGCTGCACGGCCGCCTCAACCCGCACAGCATCTTCGTCACCAAGGTGACGGATGCTCGGGCTAGTGCGATCCACCATGGTTGGCCTTGGAGCTGACTGTTCCTCGTATGGTTTACTATGCGATGTGCGGACAGGGAGGCGACTGGAAGCTCGGTGGCTTTGAGATGACGGCGGAGATCACGAGCGACGGACCCGCTTACATCTACACGGCGTTTGAGTCGTTCTCGGACGCGAACTACAAGTCGCCAGGTGCGCGTTCTGCTTCTTGTGTTGTTGTGTGGGCGTCATGATCGAATCGTGCAGCGACCTGACCTCACACCTGAGTCTGCTGCAGAATGCCTCCGGAAGGAGTGGAAGGCGGTCGCGACGGGTCCGTCGTACGCCGTGGACATGTGGGCGTTCGCGTGCCTCATGTACTACATCTACAACGACAACCAGATCCGCTCGAGCGACCTGGCGTCGGCGTCCAACATCCCGCCTGCGATCCGCACGCACTACCGGAAGGCGCTCGACGCGACGCCCGCGCGCCGCCCGGGTCCGCAGAAGTTCCTGGGGTCCAGTTTCTTCGACACGCCGTTCATCAAGCGCATGGACTTCCTGGAGAACCTCGCGATCAAGTCGCCAGAAGAGAAGGTCGAGTTCTACAAGGACCTGTGCGCGAACCTGACGTCGCTGCCCGAGGCGTTCGGGGTCCACAAGGTCTTGCCAGCGCTGAAAGCTGTCGTCGAGTTTGGCGCTGCAGGCGCGGCGAAGAACGCGCCGGTGAAACTCGATCCGTCCGCGAGCCACATGCTTCCTGCGATGGTCCAGATCGGCAGCTCGCTGTCCACTGAAGAGTTCAAGGACCAGGTGCTCCCGATCATCGTCAAGCTGTTCAGCTGCAATGACCGCGCTGTGCGCGTGCAGCTGCTGCAGATGATGGAGAAGTTTGCCGTACACTTTGACGCGAAGCTGGTGAACAGCACGGTCGTCTTCGACAACATTTGCAGCGGCTTTACAGACGCGGCGCCGGTGTTGCGCGAGCTGACGGTCAAGTCGATGCTTCACATCGCCGACAAACTCTCGGACAGCAACCTGAACACTCGCGTGATGAAGTACTTTGCGAAGCTGCAGGTATGCTGAAGCTTTTCGGTGGTGCGAGCGCTGACTCGCGGCTGACGACGATGATGACTCACTGTCTTCGTAGACAGATCCCGAGCCCGCGATCCGCACGAACACTACCATCTGCCTGGGCAAGATCGCGGAGAAGCTGAATGACGCGACGAGACCGAAGGTTCTGTTCCCGGCGTTCGCGAGAGCCATGAAGGACCCTTTCCCGCACGCGCGACTCGCGGGACTTCGCTCTCTCACGGCATGCGCGGTGCGATGGCTGTCAATGGTGTTCAATGATGTTGGTGCGGTCTCTAACTGTCTTCTGGTATCCGCTTGCTCTTCGACAGGAGTTCTTCTCGGTCCAAGGCGTGGCTGGCAACATTGTGCCAGCGATCTCCCCGCTCCTAATCGACGTGTCGATCTCAGTTCGAGAGCAGGCGGCGCTATCGATGGATCTCTTCATGAAGAAAGTGATGGAGGAGGCTGCACAGATGAAGATTCGCGAAGCGCAACAAGCTCAGGAACAGCAGCTGAAGCAGGATGTCGGGGATCACGGTGCGCTGTCCACCTCGACACCGCCCACGAGTTCATCTTCAGCTGGATACGCATCGTCTCTCACGTCGTGGGCAGCGTCTGCTGTGAGTGCGAACGTGAGCAAGATTGTCGGATCGGGAGGATCGACGGAAGCCGCGCCGTTGTCGTCTAGCGGAGGAGGTTTCGGCGGAGCGCCTCTATCGTCCTCCTCGACCAGATCCGACGGCCTTGCAAACTCGTTCCAGACCTCTGGACGAAGCAGCACCGGGATGCAGCTCACCGGCTCAAGCTCAGGCAGCAAGCTGAGCAGTGCGTTCGCGGCTGCTGACCTGGGCATGGACGACGACGACGACCAGTGGAATGACGACGAAGACGACGGCTTGGATCTCCTGGGCAGTACCACCACCTCCAAGACGACTTCGTTCACCACGAGCCAGCAGCAGCAGCCGTCACCATTCTCTTCGTTCTCGTCGTCGGGTAGCAGTGGGATGAAGCTGAGTGTCTCGCGCACGACGCCTCCCAAGCCAACGTCGTCGACGTCGTTCGCCTCGACATCGCTGAGTGCTGGAGCAGAGAGTGGCTGGGGCGACGACAACTGGGGCGGCGACGACGACCTGGACCTGGGATTGACGACAACAACGGTGACAACGACAAAGACGAGCAGCTTTGGCACTGGCACCAACTCTGCTGGTGCGTTCGGAGGCAGCAACAGCTTTGCGTCAAGCTTTGGCAGCAGCACCACAGCTTCTTCCTCGGCAGCGCATTCTCACTTCTCCAGCGCGTCGCCAGCTGCGACCAAGTCTGTCAGCGAGCGCCTCGCGGAAACGAAGGCGAAGCGCGAGACTCTCGGCGCGATGAAGCTGGGCTCAACGGCGAGCGCGGCGAAGAAGACGGGGGACGAGTGGGACAACTGGGACTTCTAGGTGCGTTCTCGACCTGGTGGTTCTGTGGCTGCATACTGCCAACCAAGCAACAGAGCTGCATTGTCCTAGCAATCGAGCTCAACCGCCAACGATGCAAACGCTTGGGCTGTCATTATCTCAATCGCTGCTCTGGTAGCGCACGAACACCTTCATCCTCCGCGCGACTTCATAACGAGCACCGCCTACTCCTGCTTCTTGACGATCTTGAAGAGGTAGATGTTGAGGTAGTCGCAGATGTCGCTCACGACGTGCACAACGAAGTGCAGGTACACGAACAGGATGAAGAGCACGTAGAGCGACGACGCGAGCATCGGGCGGACGAGGGGCGCCGAGAGCAGCCCGAGCGTCGGGCCGTACGAGTTGAGGATCACGAGCCCGAACGGGATGATCACGCGCAGCTGAGGCGAGAACGGGATCTTGCACATGTGGCTCGTGATCATGCGGGTCTGTCGTAGCAGTCAGTCAGTCAGTACGAGGACCATGACGGCTCAGCTGTCCACACGCTCGAACGCACCGAAAAGAGCACGTATCCGATCCCGATCGCGAAGAGGAACACCGTCGGGTACGCGGCGTACGTCTCGGCGTTCGGCCCCGAGATCCAGAGCGTGCCGAGTACGAGCAGGATCGCAATCGGGATGAGCTGCGAGATCGCGAGCGGCTTGGACACGTGCTTGTTACCGAGCTCGTCGCGCGGGATCGCGTCAGCAGGCGCCGTGAGCACGCTCGAGATGTTGCCGTACGCTAGCACCACGTTGCTCGCCACGAGCACCGCGACGAGCACGTCACCGGTCCCGAACGGCACGAGCGGCAGCTGCGCCGTCCAGAAGCCCGCGCCGAAGACCGCCGCCACGACGTGGAAGAGCACAAGCGAGAGCTGGCCCTCCGTGACGCCGTACCAGCCGTTGCCGCAGCTCATGACGCCCGTGTGGTACTCCTCCCACTGCGCCAGGTAGAACGTCGTGGACACGGACGAGAGCACGATGAACGCGCGGTAGCCCGGGCCGACCTGCACGGTCGCCGCCGCGCTGAGCACGTTAAAGACCGTGCTGAGCGCGTCGCAGCCGTGGTCGAAGAGCTGTCCGAGCGGCGACGACGAGCCCGTGCGCCGCGCCTGCTTGCCGTCGAGCGCGTCCAACGTCTGGTACACGAAGAGCCCGAGCGCTGACAGCCAGTACACCTGCGGTAGTCGTTGGAGGTCAGTAGCCATCACCTGGCAGCCATGGTCACTGTGGTCGTCGCGCGACGCACCCACGCCGGCGCCGGCTCGGAGAAGTGCGGCGAGTACGCGAGCTGCACGAGCGTCGTGAACATCATGATGCACGTGCCGAGCATCGTGACGAGGTTGGGCGCCATCCAGATGGGCAGGAACTGCACGGCGGGCGTCCAGAAGTGGTCATTCAGCAGGTTGTCGATCACCGTGTACGAGCCGCTGCGAGCAGTTCGTTGAGCGAGATGCAAAGTGAGCAACGGGAAACAGGAGTCAACCGCCCGCCGTGGCATGCAGCGCATCAAGTAGGAGGCAACTGCACGCACGCCTTGTATTTGTACGCGGCGATGCCCTCAAGCGCCTTCTTCCCCAGCATCGTGGCGGCCGCCTGCTGCTGCTCCAGTGGTGGTCGTCGCCGGCGGGTCGCGGAATGATGCGCAGCTGGTGCAGCGCATTGTGGTGGAAGAGGACTCGTCCCGAAGTAAAGGAGAGAAACACGGGATTGAAACGGTGAGCCTGTTTATTGTGATAAAATACTTTATACATTACATATTTTTACAAAAACGATATTGATTCTATCTCTTTAAAGCAGGTAGGGAATGCTTCTAGCAATTACGAGAGGTCAACCAGCTTCTCCCGCGCTTTTTCGAACAAGCAAATGCTGGACAGCATTTTGTTAAACACACTTCAAACAGACATGCATGGTGTTCTCTATTGGTTCCGCTTCCTCACCCATCGTCATTTGTCAGCGATGACTGCGTCTCGATCTCGACCACTGCCGACCCGGAGGCCGGGTTGAATTGCCCGCACCCCTCAAAATCGCCTTGTTCACCAGCGTCTTTGCGCGATCTGTGGCGATATTCCTCCTATTCTGCTCGTGGTCCAGCGAGACTGGACATCTTTGCGCGACCAGTTCCAGTACGCACGAATCTCGTCGGTCGGGGTACGAATACCGCGACTCTTGAGCGTCGATCGTCTAGACGGGATCCCCACCTGCACCAACTGCAAACGCACCATCATGTTGCACATGTTGCTAGTTGTCCACTGTTTTTGGTAACCTTTACGCTACCCTTGCGCTTCTGGTTGTGCAGTCGATTGGTCCGCCTGATGCACCGAGCAGGAACTAACTACTGTCACAATGCTCAAGCCGCACTGGCCTCTGCAAGTGAGCGACAACGAATTTAAGAGCAGACCACAAGTGCTGAGCCACATGGAGCACTGGTATCTTCGAGCGGCTTGCTGTCGTCTTTCGCGAAGGCATCATATCTTTCGAGCAGTACTTCAACCGCGGTCTCGCCATTGACGGCACGCATATAAAGACCGCGACCGGTGGTGTGCTGCTCGTCGCGTGCCTCCGTCACTGTAATGCTGAGATTCAGATCATTGCCGTGGCAGTCGTGTAGGCGGAGAACGAAAGCAACTGGTCGTGGTTTGCTGTGCACCTCATACGCCACCTCAAGATTCCTCCTGCATTCTTCATCTCGGATCGCGACAAAGGGCTACTCAAGGCGCTGAGCGTGGTCTGCCCACGCATTCCCCACTTCTACTGCTTCCGCCACATACAAGAGAATTTCAACAAGAAGTTCAAGTCTCGGCGACTGAAGGACCTGGCGTTCGCTCTCACTCGAGCAACCAGCAAGGCAGCATTTGAAGAGAAGGTATGCGAAATGAATGCCGACGCGCTCGAATGGCTAAACAAGATCGGGAAGAGAAGTGGACAACTGCGTACAGCTCCTGTCCGCGCTTCGGCGTGGTGGCCTCCAACCATGTCGAGTCGATGAACAGCGCGCTCCGCGAAGTTCGCAGACTTCTGATTCTCGAATGCATCCAAGCCATCAAGTATCGAGTTGGCTCTCACTTCTACGCAAACACTCAGGAATGGCATCGATGGAGCTCTCTGTCTCCGGATCGCGAGGCAGCAGTCCAGCAGTTCGTGTCGAACGACAAATCGCGGATGGCAGTGGTTGGCAACAGCTCGTCGACCTTCTTTGTCGCAGAGACATCCGCAACGACACATGGCATCGCGAGGTATGGCGTTGACTTGACTCTGCGAAGCTGTACGTGCGGATACCCGGTCGATATGCTCGCGCCGTGTTCGCACATGCTGTTCGTCATCCTTACCGAGAACAAGTGGTCGATACTCGACCAGTTCTACGACTCGACATAGACGCGTTCGTGCTTCAGCCGCGCCTACCTAGTGCTCGCAGAGGGATCTTGTGCCGATGACGACGAGCGTCCGTGTGAAGTCACCACTATACAAAGCACCAGGGCTCCAAAGGCGATGAGGAAGACCTAAGAAGCACGCGTGGATCGAGTCACAGTCTGCGTCTCGCGAGCTGGCTGCAAAGAAAACTCGCAAATGCTCAAGTTGCAGACAGTCTGGACACAACAAAGTGACGTGTAGCTCCGCATCGACCTCCTAGGGGCAAGTCGTCGTCGACCGGACTGATCTATGAAGCTGTTTAGACATATTTTGTAACCGGGCCCTCCCGAGTTACGCAGCACTAAAGTGAGGAAGCGTACAAGTGCACCTTTCACAAGGGTTCCAGTCTTAGAGACAGAAGACGAAGAAGACGTTGGGCAAGTTTAGCTCCAAAACCAAAGTGTTATTTGTCATGCTTAGCGCGGTTCCACCAGTCAGTTTGAACACGTAGATTTTGTATACTATACTAAATCTAAGATGCTTTAATTATGAATGGCTCTGAGAGTTCTGACAATCCTATTGGTCAATTGTGATTTTCTAGCCAATAGATGAAGGCGTCAATTTATGGCTGGCGCTAAAGTAATTGCGCGGACAGTAGGCCCGCTAAGCTGGGTTATGTGTCATAATCAGCGAGTGTAACCCCGTTACATCTTTCAATCTTCTTGTCGTCTATCAATGTCTTTGGTCTCTGTCACACATCAGTCGTCGATCATTCCCTCACACTCCAGCAATTGGAGTTTTGTTATGATATGACTTGCACTCGAGTGACTTCCGCTGACAGCTCGGACCTCAGATTTGTGTGTCTATTTCTGTCAGATGTCTTCTTCAAGTGTCTACTTTTGTCAGGAATTTTTGTGAGTGGACAAAACATTCCAGAAATAATGCGAGTGAACAGTTCGGTCACAATTTATTGCCAACTGAACATTTTGATACTTTTCCCTAACTTTTATAGTTTGTATTTTTGCACAAATGAATTTTATAAAAATATATATTCATAACTTACATAACATGTTTAGGTTATATATATTGGTCAGTGATCCTTTTTTGACGAGGGTAATCCTTTTCTGCAAGGTTAAACCGATTTTGATCCCTTTTTAGGAATAGGAGCATGTTGCACAGCTTCGCGAGATCGAAGCGACCTCGTTGTGGTGCGCTTGAGCTCGTAGGCTGTATTTTGCACGCCATGATCTCTGAAATACTCAGTTGTATATCTCAAAGGCGGTGGTCACATGCCACAAAACTACTTCTAATAAAAGCGCGTCGCCAATGAGAAATACATGCTCAGAGTGGCTCATATAGTAGACGGGGTCTGGATTTTGGTCTGGTGGTTTGGTTTCAACCCCGCCACGCCACTGCGCCGGGTTCAAATCCCCCCCGGGGGTGATTTCGCAGCGCGCGATGTATGAGAGGTTGTTTATTCTGTTTCGCAATGCTGCGGTATGACGCGGGG
>JAASGA010000313.1:0-23652 GCA_023334105.1 Globisporangium nodosum
GAGTCTGGACGTCCTCGCGGCGTCTTCAGTTCGATTGCTGTTCTTCGCTTCGACAGCGGCGGCGGTGGCGGACTGCGCACGACCTTCTCATCAACTTCACCCTGGTGACGGCGGCGAGTTGGTTGTGCAGGTTCTTCAGGTGCATGGGCGTCGCTCGTGCCGCTGCATTCAAACCAGTGGGCTTGAGTATTGGCGCTTCAGGTTTTCTTTTTACTTGAAATACCAATCAGAATTCAAAAACATTGGTATCAAATAGACAGTGATGGTATCGGCGCCCGCGCGTGTGCGGCGCGTCGCCGTGTCGGCGCTCGAGGCCTCGTCCGCCGCGCATCCGGCCCCGCGCCGCGCCCAGCAGCCGGCGACACCCGCGGGTCAGCCGCGGCGTCGAGCGCGCCTGCAGCTGACGCCGCGCACGCCCGCGGAGACCGCTGCGCGCTTCGAGCGCTTGGTGCGCGACACGGCGGCGCGCCGCAGCAGCAGCGTCCGACGGCCGAGAGCGCAGTCGCAGCAGTCGGCAGGTCTGGGAGAGGAGAAAGAGAGAGTCGCGCCGCCGCTGCAGGTGCCCGGGAACACGTCGGAGGATGAGGAGCTGCTGCAGATCCAGAAGCGCCTGGTGTTCAAGGCGCGCGCGACGAGGTCGGCCAAGCGCTCGCAGAGCAGCGAGAGCGAGGACGAGCCGGACGAAGAAGAGGAGGGCGACAGCGACGACTCACCGCCGCCACCGCCGCCCAAGACGCGCTCGGACCATCGGGAGCGGCTCTCGGCGTCGTTCTCGGTGCTCGAGGACGTCGACGCGCTCCCCAAGGCGAAGCGGAAGAAGAAGACGTCGCTATCGAAGGCGGCGAGCGGGAAGCGCAAGTCGGCGTCGCCCAAGGCGTCCAAGGCGCTCGTGCTCTCCGAGTGGACGCTGCAGTGGCCGCCAGTGTTCGAGAGAGCGTCTGATGACGAGGACGAAGGCGACGGGAGCGGGAAGCTGCAGCTCGTGCTGGAGGGCCAAGTGCTTGGCCACGACGCTGCCTTCCGCGTCGCGCGGCGCGTGAGCGAGACGCAGTTCGTGGCGGCCACGGGCGAGAGCGTGCGGCTCGACGGCTGTATCGACGTGGAGAAGTCGGACGCGCGCGGCATCCCGGAAGCCGTGATGGAGCTCATGCTGGAGGGCGTGCCGAGCCACTGGCGACTCAAGCTCAAGAGTCTGCTGCCGAAGCGGAAGACCGCGAACTTAGCGGCAAAGGCGAGGACGCCACCTACAGAATCCGTCAAGGCGACGACGACGAGGAAGCGGACGCCTGCGAGACGGTACGCGCGGTGTCGTCGAGCGCTCGAGGACGGCGGTCTCACATCACACTCTCTCTATATGCTCCTCGTTGATACTAGTGGCATCGTCCGGACGGCTTCAGTGAGCGACGAGTCTGAGCCAGAGCACGAGGACGCCGTGAAGAGCATGAAGCGCTCGCGAAGCGGCCGCGTGATCACGCCCGTGATGGACTGGTGGCGTGGCGAGCGCCTGAAGACAGACGTGAACGGCGTCACGGTGGTCGACCCCGGGTCTCCCGCCTTCCTCGCGTACGCTACTCGGTCGTGCGATGGTGATGAGAACCTCGCAGCTAGCTGACGCTAACACTGACGTGGTTGTGTGCTGCTGCCAGTTCCAAGCGCCTCCGTACGCCGACCAAGACGCTACCCACACGCAGTGCGACGACACCGGGGAAGCCTCCTCGCACGCCGACGGCGGCAAAGCCACCGCGTGCGAACGCGTCCGTCGCGAAGGCGAAGCAGGCGATCAGGAGCCTCCGATCTCACAAGCAGCAGCAGCAGCAGTCGGACGCGTCGGAGTGGAGCGAAGAGCAGCTGCAGGCGCTTGCCGCCGCGAAGATGCAGATCCCCACGACCGCCGCGAATTTCTGGGCCGAGGTGGCGACGTTCGTGGACGGCAAGAGCGCGGACGATTGCCGCACCAAGTCGTTCGAAGAGTTCGCGTCGCCGACGAGCCGAGCGACCACCAGGAAGAAGGCAGCCGCGGCACCCGCGTCTGCGAGCAAGATCCCGACGAAGATCCACCGCGCAGGCTCGAACCTGTTCAAGAAACAGGTGCGCACGTTCGTGCAGGACTACGAGAAGAAGCACGTCGACGACGTGTTCGCGGACACGACGCCGACGAAGACGGAGATCCACGGCGCGCTGGGTCTGGACGACCTCCAGTCCCCCTCTGCTCCGCTCGACACGAGCGTGAATCTGGACGACGACGACGCCGACGACTTTGTCGGCGGCCGCGAGGTGCTCCAGGAGATCACGTCGAGCAAGCGGGACGAAGTGGACTCGTACGTGCTCAGTCTCAAGCGCAACCGCTTGGTCGGCGAGCCAGCCAAGCCGTCGTTCTCGACCCCGTCGACGCTGAAGAAGAAGACGAAGACGATGGTGCGTTGCGAGTGGGATGGGTGGATGGGCTGCGTGGTCGGGTGTCGTACACTCACGGCTGTGGCGTATGCGGTTGCTGCAGAGACGCGCTGTCCACATGTACGAGGAGATCGGATCACACCGCGTGGAGGGCGTCGTGAGTCCCGGCGGCACGACCCGCGTGCGCGTGAACAAGGACAGCGACGCCACGTCGGACGAAGAGGCCGAGCGCGACAGCGACGAGGAGCACTCGGACGACGAGTTCTAAGCTCACGTGCTCAAACAGCGGGTGGAGAGTTCATAGATGTGTGCGCAGCAAGCAGCACAAGACACACGCAAGACAGCGACGCACTCGCACTCACAAACACACTGGCGTTCCGGCACTGACGCACTGACCTCCTGACTCACTCTTTGATGTCCTTGAACAGCACAGTTGTGAGCAGACTCTCGTACGACGAGCTCAAGGTGAAGTCGTGCTGCGCCACCGCCCGCGTCTCGGCTGTGGCGAACGCCCGCCAGGCTCGGCGCGGCTGGGCGAGCTGGCGGGCGTGCAGCTTGCACATGCAGCGCTTGCGCGGGCGCTGCGGGCCGCTGGTCGGCTTGGCGCTCAAGCTGCCCCGCGTCGAGATGCTCATGCCGATGACGATGACCGAGTTCTCATCGTCCGAAGCGGTCGAGTCGGTCACTCGGCGCGACGACGGCGAGAAGTAGTACCGCGTGTTGGGCTTGTTCTGGAACGGCTGGAGGTGCCGCTCCTCGTGCAGCATGCCCGCCTCCATCCACGCGTTGCCGAGGCGCACGGCTTCCCACGAGAACTGCACCTGGTTCGACGACACGAGGCTGCGAACGGCGTCGGCGCCGTCGACCATCGTCCGAGGAGCCGACGCATCTTCCATCCCGAGATGCGACGGGTCCACCGCCGCTGCCGCGCACTCGAGGTCGTCGGCGAGCGCCATCTGCTGGATCTCCTCGAGCTTGCGCACGACCTGCGCCGCCGTCGGTCGCGCGCGCGTGTCCTTGTTCCACGTGCTCTCGATGAGCTCCTGGAGCTCGGCTGGGACGTCATCGGCGAACAGCGGACGCCACTCGGCGTCGTTGTAGACTCTGGCGCCGAACTTGGGGAGCTCCACGCGCGGGTGCAGCAGCTGCCAGAACGCCATCCCGAGCGCGTACACGTCGATGCGCTCGCTGTACGGCGCGTGGAACGGCACCTTGCGCGCCACGTCGGTGGCCGCGTACTCGAAGGCTTCGTACGGACTCGACGCAGTGCGCTCCTCCCACGGCGCCGACGCCCCGGAGAGCGACCGGAGGTGCGGGCGTCGTTGGTTGTGCGGAAGCGCGGTGAACTGGTTGAGGACCCGCGAGTCACCGAAGCCCGAGAGCTTGACGACGCCGTAGACGTCGACGAGGAAGCTCGAGAGGCTCAGCTCGCGGTGGATGAACGGCGGCGAGAAGCTGTGCAGGTACGCGATCGCGCGCGCCGCGTCGAGCATCTGCGTGGTCTTGATGAGCATCCGGCAGCCGTAGTCGTCGCGGCCGAGTGCCGAGAGCTCCTGGAGGCTCCCGCGGCATAGCTCGAAGACGAGCGAGATCGTCGGCGGACACACGCTGAGCCCGTAGAAGCGCACGATGTTGGGGTGCTCGAGGTTCCCGCAGAGCGCGGCTTCCTGCGAGTACTCGGCGATGACCTCGTCGGAGAGGTCCGACGGCGTGTACACCTTGATCGACACAGGTGCCTTGCAGCGCAGGAGCCCGCTGTAGACGGTCGAGTTGCAGCCGTCGCCGATCTGCTGGCGGATCTCGAGCGACGAGAAGTCGATCACGTGCTTGCGGTGCATCTCGATGAGCACGTGGAGCCCCTCGGCCGAGACGCGCTCGGTGACCTTGGTGTGCTTGGCGAAGAGCTGCTGGAGCTTGATGCTGCGCGTTCCTTTGCCGCGCCAGTACTCCGTGTCGGACTTGAGCAGCTGCCAGACAAAGAGCGGCGTCACCGCGGTCCACACGCTTGACACGGACGAGAACGGCGCGCCGGCGTCGACGATGTCGTGATCCGCGCACACGACGTGCGCGACCGCCAGCAGCAGGTGCACGAGCGCGAAGCTCGCGTACCGCCGCATGACGGCGGGCGACGCGCGAGGCGCCGGCCGCCACGCGATCCAGCCGAAGAACGCCGCGAGCAGCGCGAAGCTCGTGTACAGCTCGATGAAGGCCGGCGGGTGTGGGATGAAGACGACCGGCAGCGTGCCAAACGAGAGCGCGAGCGTCACGAGCGCCGCGCGTACGAGCGCTGCGACCGACAGGCTCTTCTGGAACATGAACGCCGGCGCGAGCGCGAGCATGAAGTGGCGGCCAGCGTACAGGATCGCCAGGTACAGCTCGACGCTCAGACATTTGCTCGAGAACGCGACGATGAGCACGACGTTGGCGGCAATGAGCACGAGTGCAGCACCCGCGAGCGTCCAGAGCAGCGCGCGGAACGTCGGGAGGATCGCTTTGGGCTTGAAGGACGTGTCTCCGCCCGCGAGCTGGTGCGTCACGAACGACGTGTAGCGGAGCAGCAGGGCCGAGAAGAGGAACATGACGAAGTAGGTCACGCACACCTCGCCTGCGTGGAAGCGCAGGTGTCGGTGCACGCTCTCGGAGTGCAGATCGGCTGTAGCGCTGTCGTCCTCTTCGTTGGCCATTGCGTCGAACAGCGCGCCGGCGCTGTCGTCGACAATGTTCCTCGACAAAGTCGCCAACGCGTCGATTTTGCTCTCCATGTGCTCGCGCGCAGGCAGGGGGCGTGTGGCGTTCGTCCAAACCGAAAGTGTCGGCCACGCCAACCACCTGTACACACGCGAGTCCGCGCCAATACAGGCGAGGGATTCGCGCGTGTGCGTGTGTGTCGACTACGCGAGTATTCTCTTCAAAGGTGATGGAAGTTCCCTTTCTTCGAATATCGAGCCTTTCATCGTGGAATGAACTCTGACTCTCAGGGCTGCGCCAGCCAGCCTGGCAACCTCGGAGTGAGCACTGAGCGTGGAGCACTGAGCGTGGTGCCAGCGTGGCTGGCGAGTCCAGTGCGTCCCGAACACGCAGCATGGCGTGGATCACCACAAACAAAAAACCATCGAAATCAGCTCGCCCGCCTATCCTATCGCCTGACGAAGTCTACCTGACGACTCCACAACTAGCTAGCTGCTTTGTGCGCGGCCCTGCTTGACGAGCAAGAGCGCGCGCTCGAGGTTCGCTGCAACCTCGTCCGTTCCAGTCCGCGATGCAGTAGCTCCTGCGGCCAGCAAAGCGAAGTGCCGACAAACAATGTTAGCGTGCCGACGACGACAACAGCGAGAACACACAGCCCACACCGGATTGCACCCACCTGCTGCGACTGCCGTTCGCACTGCGAGGCAATGCTCCTCCAGCTTCCGGACGACCGGCGGCCGCGACAGTAGCAGTGTCCGCGCCTTCTGGTTCTCAAACACGACCGACCAGAGCGTGCATGAGAGGTACCGCGCGACCTCCGAGGACGTGTCCAGGTCACCGCCATCTCGGCGCTCGTCTTCGCCGTTCTCGTTGGAAGGCGCCAGCAGCACCACTAGCAGTGGAAGCAACCGCTTGAGCACGAGATCCAACGACGGCTCCCACACTGCCAAGTAGCTCCTCGATAGTCTGGACAGCGACAGGTTGCGAACGAACAGGCTCCCGTGCTTGAGCACCTCCGCATTCGCCTCCGACGATTGGAGAATGTCTTCCAAGATGTACACCAGCGTGGTCTCTGCGCTCGAGTACACCGCCTGCCGGCCCTCGTCAGACGATGCGGCGCTCGCGAGCACGCCGAGCAGATCGCACAGGGTCGTCACCTCCACTGGGTCGCTCTTGCTCGTTTGAGAAACAGCCCGGAGTCGACGCTGCACGTCGTCCAACAGCTTCGACACGAACCCGGACTTGATCGCCCACAGCAAGCACTCGGAGTTGGCCAAGAGCGACTTGAGGATACCGCTCGCGCTCGCGCTGAGCATCGCGCGCGTCTTCGCACCTCGAGTCGCCGGTGTCGTAGCCCCTGACTCGCGTGGGATTACCAGTTGAACCAGGAGCGCGAACAGCGTGCTCGGACGCTCGGGGCCACTCTCCGCCGCGGTGTCCGACAGGAGTGAGCCGGAAGCGGTTCCTCCGACAACGAACGAGGCCTTCGTCGCGTCGTTCGCAAACGCAAAGTTGTTCGAGAACCGCAGCGCAGCGTGCAACACTGATGACCCGCGGTGTGACGCCATCCGCATCGTTGTCCAGTTCCCGGACACCACATCGCCCACTCGTTCTCGCTGCGACACCACCACCAACAGTGCAGTCGTCAGTCCGGAACGTGAGCAGAGCGAGTCAGTCATGTATCCACATCGAAGGATCCGCATCCGAAGCAAACTATCTAAGAACACACGCCTCACCAGTGCGATCGCCTGCGCCTCGGGGTCTCCTCCGACAAGTGCCGACAGCACGTCGAAGTGAATCGCCGCTCGCTCGCACAGCGAAGTCAACAAGTCCTCGCGCGGGTGTCTCGTCTTGCCGCCAAAGCCGCCTTCCATCCGGACGGCGTGGAGCGACTCCTTGATAGCACCGCTGCAAAAGTACACACCCCGCTTGACGACCACAAGGTGTCGAAGGGTGGCGCTCGACTCCAGCAGCACCTTCAGCGCCGTCGCGACGCGGCGAATGGACGCAACGCCGACAACATCCCTCGACGATGGCGACGACTCGACGTGGCGAAGCTCGACGCACTCCTTGTAGAGATCGAACACGCTCGAGCACAGAGCTCTCATAGTCGCGGAATCGGACTCGTGCCTCCTGTCTGCCTGTAAGAACACCTGCAAGCGAACATCTCGTTGGCTCACTGAGCACACACCAATGCGATCGTACGCACAGACATCTGCACACACACTCACCGCGATCACAACACGCGAGAACGACACGCGGAACCGAATCGGGTGCTGCGAGCTGACCAGGAACACCAGCGTCTCGACCTGTTCAGTCCGCGACCATGTCGAGCTCATCGCGGATGATACCACCAGCGCTGCTCTGCGAGAGCTCGTTGAAAGAGCTGTCGCAGCGCACAGACACGTCGCACACATCTCGAGCGCGTCGTAGTGGAGCCGGCTGCTGGCACTGCGTTGACCATCTCTGGTGCTCTCTGACAGACATCGCGTCAAGGATGCGGACACGTCTCCGATCAGCTCGATGATCTGGTACTGGAGCGCCGTTTGCTGTCCAGCGTATCCGAAGTAAATTAGCTATGACGAAGGGATCGCTCCATCCAAGTGAGAGAAGGAGTTGCGTACCGTGAGTAGGAAGTCTACCACGCCACGCTCGCTCTGCTGAAGGATCGTTGTGAAGAGCAGCAGCAGCTCGCACACCATCTGCAGCACCACTGGGAGAATTGAGTCGACCCATACACTCGACCCCGCAGGACTGAGATGCAAGTATCTGCGGCAGTAGCTCTCGAACGCTTCTTCCCACGCTCGGAACGATAGCATCTGCCACGTCATACGTACGCCAATCAGTGAGTCCGTCGTGTACTCCAGTTTGACATCGCAACTCGACCACCACAACTCGAAGAGCGCACCTGGACCAAAGCCGGATACACGTCGAACGCTTCGTTGGCAGCTGCAAGTGCTCGAACGGGATCTCCGAAGTGCTCGGCGAATGTGCTCCTCTTGGCGAACAGCAGGCGAAGAAGGCGGCACAGGTTCAAACCGCAGTTCACCAGCAGCTTGTCGTCCTCACACGACTTGCAGAGCGCGCGCAGGATGCTCGACGCGAAAGAGTCGCCACCTAGAATGCTCTTCAGCTGACCTCTGCGAGCATCGCCGACGTCGTCGAAGTGCAGCAGGGCCTCGTGGATTACGCCACACGCCGCGCCACGCACCGCATCGCACTCGGATCCGTCCATCGACGTGTCCACAGCGAGCTGCAGCAGTCTCGACTCCACATCCGCCGGCGCAAACTGAGTCGACGTTGCAAGGATGGCGAACCCGAGCGCGCGCAACTGCGAGGAGTGGTCGAAGAGCAGTCTGGACGACCACGAGTTGTCGACCAGGAGACTCTGGTCGCTGACGATGATGCTCGTGTCCTTCCCGAGAAGCTTCGCGCGAGGTGTGCTTGAAACGATCCCCACCAGGGTCTGCGACGCAATGGCGAAGACGTCGCGCTCGATGAACGACCCTGGGACACGATGGCGGCAGACGATTGCCAGCAGCGGCGACACCAGCGAGAGCAGGCGCTGGTGGATCACTTCGCTGTAGAGCTGGGCAGAGTCTGCCTCAGCGCCGCCACTAGGGCTCCTGACACACGTCGCGAAGCGCAGCACGACCTCCAGAGTGAGCGCATGCAGCACCGGACTGGTCGAGTAGAGCGACGCGTACTTGCTGCAGAGCACGTCCAGTAAGTTTGTGTCGAACGCGAGCGTCGGGAACAGATCTGCCACCTTCGACGAGCTCAAGTGCACGAGGATCCGTATGACCTGGGTCGAGAAGCCCGCGGACACGGTTCCTTTCAGCAGCGGGATGAACGATCGCTTCACCGCCAGCAACAGCCTCAGTTGGCTCTCGCGCTTCATGCCCCCCACCAGCGAGTTGAGACAACTCAGCACAGACCCGACGACCACCTCGTCGCGCTCTCCTTGCGGCGCTACCATAATGAAGCGCTCGAAGATCTGTTCCCAGCTCGATCCGATCCGCACTCGAGCTTCTTCGCTGGCTTCCGCAAGTTGGATCAAGTG
Source organism: Globisporangium nodosum (assembly GCA_023334105.1). Classification (NCBI taxonomy): domain Eukaryota; phylum Oomycota; class Peronosporomycetes; order Pythiales; family Pythiaceae; genus Globisporangium; species Globisporangium nodosum. Next base: position 9,146 of record JAASGA010000313.1, read on the forward strand.
GTACAGCGCGTTCAGGAAGCGCGTGTGCGACTTGGCAACCTGGACGCGCTGTAGAACGAACTCCACGTCCGACGATGCAGCAATTGAGATCTGCTCTGCTCTCGCTTCGACAGCTCCGCCCGTTCTGCTGACGCGTGCGACCCTCGCCAGAGCCTCGCTCGCGCGATCGGAGTTGAACTCCTGCATCTCTTCATTGAGCAGCGAGTCCAGCGAGCAGGTGCTGACACCACATCGACCCCAGCTTTGCGAGTGAAGGCCGAATGTCTCCAGCACGAGCTCTGGAACCGAGTCGAGTTGCACTGGGCTGTCTCGTGAGCCTGTCGCTGCGAAGTTCTCGTGTGTGAGTGTCAGAAGCAGCAGGATGTAGTACACCTGCGCTCGTACAGCCACCCGCGGATCGAAAATGAACGGCGCCAAGACCGACAGTTCCCTCACCTCGCTCCGCACCGCACCCCGGAGCTGCTTGCTGCGTCGTAACAGGTTCCGAAGAAACACGAGCAGCACTTCGGTGAACGCCTCGCTGTTCCCGTCAAACTGCTGTTCGCCTGCGAGTCGCAGGTTCTCGATCAGCAGGTCTTTCACTTGCACGACTTCGTTGAGCTCCTCCAAGAGCTGGAACTGGACCGGAGGCAGGTCGTCCACCATGAGCATCAGCTCTCGGATCGCTGTCTCCTTCACGCTCGGGATCGAACACGATGTCGCGAGCAGCACTTTTCTCAACGCCGAGAGCTTCGCCAGACTCGGCGAGATGGTCGCTGCTACTCTCCTTGACTCGAAGCCTGCATCGTTGTGCGTCGACGGCAGCGGAGCCTCCCGCAGTCTCTTCTCGAGCGGATGAAGAGCCTCGGTCCCGCCCACAGGAGCAGCAAACGGATCTTCCAGGATCGCTTCAGCACCGCTCTCCATGTTCTCAGCGAGAGTCTGGAACGACATCAGGTTCTCCTCGGACAACATGCCCAGGATCCCTGACGCGGCAGCTTTCCGGATGTACGCTGACGTGTGCAGCAAGCATCGTGAGATCAGCAGCAGACGCTCGGCAGCAGATAAGCTGCTCTCCACTCGGTTGACCAGCTCGACGATCTGGGGCTGTACAGACCGCAACTTGGGCGAGACGTGCTCGGACGACTCCATGAACGCAAAGTGCTGCAAGAGAGGAACCGCGGGTTTGATGCGCACAAGCTCGCTCTCGGGAACACGCGAGAGCTCAGCCATCACCAGCGAGACGACCGTCCACAGATCATCCGCGGTGGCGCTGTCCTCGGCACCATGACTCCCGATCCCGGAAAGCGCAGCTCCGCGTAGCAGGAGGCACCCGAGGAGTCTCGAGTCGCCGAGAACACCGACGAGAAACCAGCGACGACTCTCGTCTGACAGCGCGCCGATTGCACTCTCTCCGCTTGACAACACGCTCGACATCTGGCTGCACAGTCGCGCCGACGCGAGGGCGCTTGTTCGGTTGTCTTCGTGAACGCCGCCGCTGAGGATCGTCATGACAATCTCCCGCATGAGGCTGCCGTCCTCTGCTGCCGACTGGCTCGGCAGCGCGCTCCACATCGCAAGGAGAATCCCGTCCACTGTGACCGGAACGTCGTGCACACTCATCCCACCGAGTGCGAGAGCGGCTTTCAGCGCCGCCTCCACGCTCATTTGCGCGGCGACTGCAGACGCTCGCGTGTTGCTGTTGTCCTTGACGACTTCCGAGATCTGCTTCGCGAGCCCGAGGAACTCATCGACTTCGCGGCGACGTGACTGCACCGCTCGCCTCGTGTCCAGGAATGACGCTACTGAGCTGTCGATCTCGGACAGGAACCCGACGATGTCGTCGATCTTCCACTCTTTCCTCGCCAGTTCCTCAAAGTCGGAGCTCGACGCGCACATCAGCACGAAGCGCCACACTTTGTCCGGCACCCGGATCCGCGAATCATTGTTCGAGTCGCGGACGACCGAGCTGTGCCGTTCGCTGACAGCACTTCGTGAAGACGCACTGGCAGAAGACGATACTTGGTACGACGATGGCGGGTGCAGCCGGAGAAGCCGCACGACCAGCTCGAGGACTCGCGTCGTGACAGAGTGCGAGTAGTCGCCAACGATCTGCGCCAGATCGCGCGCCGCTGGGAAGCAGAAGTCCCCGAGAAGCTCGAGGATCTGTCCGATCCGCGCCGCGTCGAGCGCTTGCGCAGCATCAAGAGATCCGGCTGCATCTTTCTCGGGAAGCAGCGGCAGCGTCAGGTGCAGTACGTTGAGCACGTGCAGCCTCGGGTGGTGCGGCGAGACCAGGAGCGGCAGCAAGCTCGTGAACATCCCCAAGACAGCTCCGGCGAGCGAGAACTGGCTCCCAGCGCCTCGTGACACGGTGCTGCCGGGCATCACGCGCGGGTACGCGGCGATGCGCGAGTCGAACGCGCTCGAGAAGCTCCCTTCGAGCGCCGACTCGTACACGAGATACACCGGGTTCAGACACACCTTCGTGGCTCGCTGCAGCGCGTACAGGAACGCCTCGAGCGCGCGCAGCGCGGCCACGAAGACTGCGGTCGTGAGGTTGCTCGGCTTGGGCGAGAACGACGCCGCGTCCAGCTCGTCAAAGTAGTTGACGCCGAACGACAACTCGAGCGCGCGCTCCATCGCCTCGACGTCGCTCGAGCCGTTCGCTGCAGATCCGCTCGCGCTGCTGGACAAGAACGGCTGCTGCACCAAGTAGAGCAAGTACTGAAGCACCGCGGGGCGCTGGAGGAAGACCTCGACCGGGAAGTTCCGGAGCAGCTCGTTGCGGAAGCTCTGGCAGCAGCGCACGATGTCCGGCCCGCTCGTGCGGAGCTTGAGCTTGACCTCGAACTCGAAGAGGAACTGCTCGTCCACCGCTGAGAGCGCGACCGGCGGGAACCGCCAGCCGCTCGACGCGATCTCCGAGAGCACGACCGGCTCGTGCGCGCGGCGGTTCGCGGCCAGCGAGGCGTTCGTCGCGGCGACCACGAGCGCGCGCGAGTCTGGATCTAGTTGCTGCTGCTGCTGCCGCTGAACTGGTTTACGGAGCGCACTCTCCGGCGCCGTCGAGAGCGGCGGTGGCCGAGGTCTCAAACTGCTGCTGTTGCTGTGGCCGCCGACGTCACGACTGGAGGAACTAGGTGTCGTCACGTAGATCTTGTGGATCAGCTGCACCAGCAGTCAGCCCAGCTCATCCTCCACCTCACCACACACCGCAGCGCAGCGCGACCCACCTTCTCGTATGCGGCTTGGAGCTCGCTGCTGCGCCCCATCGACGCGCGCTGCAGCGGCACCACCGCCCCGCTGCTCTGCAGACACGCGCGCAGCACCGGCGCGTCGCTCTGCCGGCATGCGCATCGTCAGCACCAGCACCAGCACCACCACCGCGTCCACTAACTGCGCCCGTACCTCCAGCAGCAGCTCCAGCGCCAGCAGCGCGTCCACCTCAAGCGCCGGCTCTGCGCAGCAGGCGACCAGCGCCGCCACCAGTGCCGCCGCCGCACTGCGGTCTCCCTCCAGCGCGCGCGCGTCCGCCAGCCGCTCGCGCAGCTTGAATATGAGGCTCGCGAGCGCGCGCGCGCGGATCTTGGGCAGCGGGTGCCGCAGCTTTGGCGCCAGCGCCGCGAGCGCGTCGGTGGACGAGGCCATCGAGCGGTAATTCGAATTCGAAGTGCTGTTCACTATCAGGAAAGTTCGACATTGGTCGCTTTTTTCTGGATTAAGGAAATGAGGGCTGGTCCAATAGTGGCGATAGTGAACAGCATGTTATGTTCGACTTTGCTGTCCTTCCGCACTTTATCGAGTCGAGTGTCCTTTGATTTCAGCGCAATCAGCGCTAATATTCAGAAGACCTACGTCAGAAGCACGTGGTCGTCGACGGCTGCGGGGCTCCGAGGCGCATGAGCTCCAATGCAGCTGCGCTCGCGCTGCTGCTGCTGGTGACGTCGCTTACGTCGTCGCAGGCGCAGAAGGCCAAGTACTCGCTCAACCTCACGGGCATCGACTCGGGCACGGGTGCGAAGGAGGTGTCCACACTCGCCGAGAAACTGCGTATACCTTCGTAACGGAGACCGTGTCTTGTTATGAGCAGCGTACACGCTGAGCGTGAAGGTCGGCACGGCCACGAACGGCGCGATCGTACGTTCGGAATTCGCGGTTGGTATACAGGCGCTAGGACGCTGCTATGGTAGTGACGGCTCTGCTCGAGCTCGCAGAACACGTTCCGGCTCATCGCGGACACGGGCTCGTCGAACGACGCGATCCTCGGCGCCAACTGCTGCGGCGATGACGCGGACGTCACGTTCACCTGCAGCGCGTCGCCGTCGTGCGTCGAGTCGAGCAACGCGGTCGCCATTACGTTTGCCGGCGCGACCATCGGGTGCGTTCGTGGCGGCCGTACGAACGAATGGCGCCGAGTACTGTACTGACTCGGTTGTCTACGGTAGTGGGCACTTCGTGGCAGACCAGTGGTCCTCGAAGGAGTTCGGCGCGGTCTTGAAGAAGTTCCTCGTCATCGAGCAGCAGGAGAGCTTCTACCGCCAAGAGTACGACGGCATCACCGGCCTCGCGTACGCGGCGCTCGCGCAGCCCCAGTCGTCGCCGCAGCCGGCGTTCTACCAGGACCTGGTCACCGCCGGCGCCACGAGTGACGTGTTCGGCATGCAGCTCTGCGGCATCATGCAGCCGCTCATGGCGACGAAGGCGGCCAACGTCTCACTGCACGCCGGCCAGCTGCTCGTCGGCGGCATCGACGGCCCGAACGGCGAGTCCTACTACTCCGGCTCCATGCTGTACTCACCGATCGCGAGAGTGCGTCATCCTCGGGTGATGGAGATGTGGGTTGTCGCGCGTCACTAACGCGTGCATGCGGTGGTGTTCCAACAAACCGAACCGACTGGTGAACAGGAGGCGTGGTACGTCGTCATGGTATCAGACATCGGCTTCGACGGCAAGAGTCTGGGCATCGCCTGCAGCAAGTACAACGACCCACAGGTAGGTGTGCTGCAGGCTCTGATGCAGCGACGCGCGGTTGCTGACTCAAGCCATCGATACTCGCAGGCGATTATCGACTCGGGGACAAGCAACATGGCGTTCCCGTCGGAGATCTACAACGCGCTCATGGCGCAGATCAAGGCCGCGACGCTCGCCGTGCTCCCGAACTTCGACGCCAACTACTTCGACTCGCGCAAGTCGTGCTGCGGCGTGGACTACTGCGACCCGCGCATCTCAACCGCCGCGCTGCTCACGATGCCGTCGATCTACATCACACTGGCGCTGCAGAACGACGGCGCGACCGAAACGAACCAGCACTTCACGGTTGAGATCCCACCCGAGTACTACTGGCGGCCGGAGATGAACGGCGCGAACAACGACATCCCGTGCCGCGCGATCGGGATCTCGGAAGGCAGCGGCATTATGCTCGGGGACGTCTTCATGGACGGGCTCTACACGTACCACGATCGCACCGAGAAGAAGGTCGGCATCGCCGTGACCAAGAACTGTCCGAACGGCGTAACATCAACGAAGAAGGTGTACGCAGCCACGACCAAGACGGACGACTGGTGCGAATGTTTCTCGTCGAGTCTCAAGACCAAGTCGATCCTGGCGCGCCACTTGCCGTGGGGCGCCGGGTGTTTCTTCTGGGTCTGGTGGATGTACGTCGTACTCGCGAGCGTCGTAGTAGTGCTGCTCGCAGTCGGCGTCGGTGTTTACTGGTTCCTGGCGGACAAGAAGATGAAGAAGATGAAGGAGGACGCGCGGCTGCACAACGGCTCGGACGCACCGACGCGCAGAGGCTCCGGGAGCTCGACTACTGCGCTTATCCCGCCGCACGCGCCGACCGCTCAAGGCGCCAAGGCAGTGCCGCCGCGACCACAGCAGCACGAGCAGCTGGACGCCCACCCATCCCATTACATGCAGATAGGCTCGCCGCAGTCCGCAATATCGGACGCGTCGAGCATCGCGCTGCTGTCGTCGCCGAGTATGGCGCAGCGGCCGTCCGCGAGCACCACGAAGTATCGGAAGCGAGGGTCGTCTCGAGACTCGTACGGGGGCGAGTCGACTCTGTAACGAAATGAAGTAGAAGGTCTCTGGCGCCGTGTGCGCTCGTGTGTGTGTGTGTGCCGATCCGAACTTCGGCTTTCAAGTGTCTTGACCTACATCTGCAGCACCGGCAGGCAATCAGGGCAGGAGCTCTTGCGCTGTTGCTTGCCCTCCAGACGACTGTAGTCCGCAGTCACTCGCCCTCTGAGTTTGTCCAGTCGACCTCGACTTCGAGCACTTCTCGGTTGATGTGCGATCCGAGACTACCACTCGGATCCAAGTCGAGAAGTTCGCTGAGGTCAGGCGATCGCTTGCTCAATCTATCAAGCGGTCAAGCGACGATCGATCGATGATCAATTCGGTGCCGTCCTACCATTGAATGTTGAGCTTCGCCGCCACCTGGAACTCAGGCGGTGACTGGAAGTCTGCGAGTCTGGTGTTCGTGCGGAAGGCAGGCAGGCTGGTAAGGCTCCTACCGGATCTCTTGAACGCCTGGACTCTCGCCTTCCAGTTTCCAGAGCAGCCGACCTGACCAACCCACCGAGCATGCGGCACGCAGACACACGGCACGAAGTGCGGAGGGAGGCCGCCAGCATGAAGGAAGGCAGGTCATGAAGGTCGTGGTGTCGAAAGTGGCCTACCGCACGCGTTCTGCTAGGTGCGAGAAAGGCAACACCTCGGCATTCAAATATCAGGTCATCCCATTGACATTCACAGGTTCTACATCATACATTATCCAGTCAAACATCAGCTATAAACAGGTCTCCGTAACAGCTATACACAGGTCTCCAACCCGCCACTCACTGTACGATCTGACGAGCTCAACTTTCGCTTGCTCTCCCCGACACACTCCGATTTCCGCCTGCCTCCAGCAAGTGCTCACACGTCACAGACGACGACACCACCGCACGAGGTCATCACCATGAGCATGGCCGCCACGTCGCCCCCTGGTGCTGGCGGCGGCAGCGGCGCCGTCGGCCGCGGGCTGCGCGCCGACTCGGAGGACTCCGACTTCGGTGACGACGCGCTCTCCGAGGACGAGTACGTGACGCGCCGCCTGCAGAAGATCATGGGCGCCGCCGCCGCCGAGCGCATCGACGAGCTCGCGGACGTCGAAAGCGGCAGCGGCGTCACGCAGTCCGCTCGCACGGCGCTCGAGCGGCTGCAGGCGCTCTCGCTCGAGGCGCCGCCAGTGCCATCAGCGGATGACGCGCTTGTCGGCGATGACGCGGCGCTGTCATTACCGGCGAGCTTCTTCGACGACGACGACGCCGACGACGACCAGGACGACGCGTACGTGATCACGTGGGAGGGCGGGCAGCTCGGACTGCTCTTCAAGGCCAGTCCCGCACAGCAGGTGGTCATCCGCCGTGTCAACAAGCAGGGCACGGCGCTCGGACTGCACCTCGCGCGTGCCGGCGACGTGCTCGTGGGACTGAACGGCGTCTCCGTGCAGGGCGTGCCCTTCCTCGAGATCATCGAGCAGCTCAAGAACCCTCGCTTCCCCATCAAGCTCGAGTTCGAGCCCATCAAGTTCGGCGCGTTGCCCTTCGGGCTCGCGAGCGTCAGCGGCGCGGCGACCCCGCTGCCCCCGCCGCCGCCCTACGCCGCATTCAGCGCCGCCAATGTTGCGCCGCCGCCGCCGCAGATGGCGTCCCCGACGTCGTCATCGGGCACAGTGGAAGTCACGGACTACGACTCGTCCTTCGTGATGGTGCCGCGCCCCCAGCCGGACCCGTCGGTGAGCAGGATGATGGACCGGTCGCGACCCGAGTACGACGTGGTGTGGGACGAAGGCCCGCTCGGCTGCGGGCTCAAGCACCGCAACGGGTTCCCGACCGTCAAGACCATGAGCACCGTCGGCGTGAGCGCGTCGGTGGCGCAGATCAGCGCGGGCGACGTGCTCACGGTCATCAACGGCTACAAGACGCACGAGATCGGCTTCAAGAGCGCCATCACGATGCTGCAGCGCGCGCCCAAGCCGATCTATCTGCGGTTCCGCCGCCAGGCTCCTCTGCCAACGCAGCAGCAGCAGCCGCTGAAGCCGTCGGTAGCAGTCAGCGACTCCGCCCCGCGCGGCCCCGCTGCGTCGACGCTCGCTCCGTTCCAGTACTCGGTACTGTGGGCGGACGGGCCGCTGGGGATCCAGATCAAGGCTGGAGGTGGGGACGGGCGTGTGTACGTGTCTCGGCTCACTGGCGCCGGCAATCCGACGATGACGGCGCAGATCACGCCCGGAGACATCTTCGTGCGCATCGCGGATGTGGACGTGGCGTCGCGCGGACTCGCCGGCGCGTTCGAGCTGCTCAAGAGCGTGCAGAAGCCGGTGCTGTTGGTGTTTGAGAAGCCTGCGAAGACCCCCGAGAGCGGCGCCACACCGTTGCCGTCTTTCCGAAGGCTGCGAGAAGAAGCGGCCGTGCGCGAGAAGATCGCAGCACACGGAGCGAGCGGCGGGCACCCGCACGGACTCACGCGGACGCAGAGCGCAGGGTCGCGCGGCAATGGCCGGCATCTGCTGCATCCGCACGACGGCGGCTTCGACGGCGAAGAGAACTCGTGGCAGACGCGCACGGCGCCGTACCCGTCAAGCTCGCAGACAGCCGACTCAGCGATCCGCCCGCAGCTTCCTGCCAGCAGTATGAGCACGCGGACGCTGGATCTCAAGTTCGACTTTGACGATCGGTCGGATACTGGCAGCCAGCAGAGCAACGCGAGAACCGAGTACTCGCAGCCACAAGGCGCTGTAGGCGACGACGCGAGCAGTGACCTGCCCCGGTTCTCCGACATTGAGGCTGGCCGCGTCGCCGTCACGCCAGAGTTGTCCGCGCTGCCGCCTCCGCCGTCGTACCTCGAAATGTTCACGCAGTCGGGACGGTCGCTCGACACGATCCACTCGACACGCGCCGCGCCGGGATCTCCGCTGCATAGCGACAGCGTGAGCATGTCGTCCGAGCAGCACAGCGACCGGTACGCAGTTCCTCCTCCTCCTCTGATGCCGATGCACTCTTCCGCGCCGCAGTCAGGGTACTCGCTCCCTCCACCTCCGTTGGCGCCACAGGAGAGCGACGCGTTCGCTGCACTGCCGCCGCCGCCGCAGTACTCGTCGTTCTTCCCGCCATCCGACGGTTCATCGCGGCTGGAGGACCTGCGCCAGCAGTACATCGAGGCGCAGCGCGTGCACAACCAGCCGCAGTTCAGCAGCACGATGATGAGCTCGTACTCGGACCTGGACGACTCGGGTGTGATGCGGGAGCGGCCGTATCCGTCCGCGCCGCGTGCGCCGCAGATGCAGCCGCTACCGCTGCCGGAGCTGTGGGTTCGCTGGAGCGACGGCCCACTCGGGATCACGTTCAAGCGCAAGAACGGCCGGATCGTGGTCTCGCGACTCACGGGCGCGGGGCTCTCGCCGGGACTCGAGCAGTTGCGCACAGGTGACTGGCTCGTGTCGTTCAACCGCCAGTCGACGGAGACCTTGAGGCTGAGCGAGACGATGGAGCTGCTCAAGCGACTGCCGAAGCCCATCGACATGCGCTTCGTGGTGCAGTAGATGGATCCGACGCGCGCGATACGCGATTACCTATAAGAGCGCGTGTGCATGAGCGAGCGAGCGAAGGAAGACCCACCGCGCCACGTGTTAGAGCAACTAATTTACTTCTTCTGTGGATGTGCGTGCGAGGTTGAGAAGGAGCTCCGCCTAGCGAGACGAGTGCGAACGGAAGCGCGTCAAGACGGTGAGCCCAACCACGCTTTACCTCGAGAGACTCGATGCGAACTCGCTGCTCGAAGACAATGAACAACTTCGTTGGCGACGCAAAGATGGCGACGAGAAGTTCAAGCACTTCCGCTTCTCCGAGTCTGAGGACACCTTCATCGGGATCGAGACCCCAGACTCGTACTTGGTGACGCTCGTCATTCAGCACTGTCGGCATTTGAACGAGGATGACTGCTTCGCAGATCTCAGGAAGTACTTGCATCACGGCCCCCACGGCCTCCAAGTCGACCACGCGCTCAACGATCACAAGTATACTCAAAGCAGCAAGCGGCGAGCGGCTGGGTGTGTACTGTCGTTCCTCAACGCGGATCCTCGAAGGGGCCACATTGACAATCGAGACGATGGAGACAAGCCGAGATGCCTGCGTGAGGGGAGAAGCAAGAGCAGTGGCAGCGCGAGAACGAGGCAAGTGCAGCACGAGCGTGTCAAGCTCGTTTTCATAACAATGTGTTCGGTTTTCAAAACTGTAGGCGAGTGTTCTGTTGTACTACTGCGAGCAAGCCTGTTGGCTGGCAGTCTGGACGAAACCTCTGGTGGTCGCGTTCACGCGCTTCGGGTTGCTGCGATCTCTGCTGCTGTTGCTGGTGCGTCTTCTTCACTCGGATCTGTTGGCGTCAGCTTGGCGTTGCGTGCGCGGATCGCAGCGAAAAGGTCGACCGGAGGCTTCGCTGCCACTGATGCAACTTCTTCAGCTGACACTGGAGACACTTCCTTGCTCGTCACTGTCGTTGGTGGGAGACTCTTCCGCTGTTTGCGCGCGCGGATGGCGTCGAAGAGCGACGCGCTTGTGGGAAGAACTACCGATGGTTCTGGCACAGGCGCCTGTCGATCCGCGGCAGAAGCTGACGAGTCCAGCGATACCGTCTTGCTCTCAAGCAACTCGCTTGAGCCGTCGGCATTCAAGACCGACTCTGGAACGTCTCTGGCAATTGATCGCTCTCGCCACGGAACGCGCTTGCACTCAGCCGCGCTCTCTCGCACGTCTGCCTCTTGACTCGATCCATCCGCAGCCTCTGCTGCGGTGCCAGCTTGGAGGTTCTTCTCCGTCACGTCCTCCAGCAGCTCGGAGATGTACCGAAGCGACCCGAGCGCAGACCCAGACGCGCTCTTCTCGCCTTCGGTGAAGAACGCACGCACGTCTTCGAGCAACAGACCCAGGAACGCTGCTGCAGATGCCGCGCACTGACGCTCAAGCGGCGATCGCGAGTCGGGCTCGTCGTTGGCTGGGTTGCGCTTCCCGACGACGCAGATTCCAGCGCGTCTGGCGAGCAGCAGCACGAGTTCGCGTCCTGTCTGCAGGATGGCTTCACAGTCGAGAGCTAGCTGTTGTCGCTGCTGCTGCAGCAAGCTCCGCATCTCTTGCTGACTGTCGATATCGTCGCAGTTTTCGCCTCTGTCGTCGACTCCCGAGGGCAGCTCGACTACCGCAGCGTCGAGGGTCTTAAGCTTCTCCACGATCGCGTCAATCTCCTCGAGCGCTCCCATCGCCTGCGCGATCTGCCGCAGGTTGAGCTTGTAGTGCGCCTTGAGCTCGCGCTGGCGCTGGTTCGCGACCATCTCGCGCGCGTACGACTGCGCCTCCTGCAGCGCCTTCTCGCCGGCACCCTCCGGGTCGCTCTTGGTCACTTCCTGCGTGAAGTACTCGGCCGTCTCCGGGAAGCCCAGTCCAGCAGAGTACAGCGCTGCCACCTTCGCTTCCGCACGAACCGGACACGCCAGTCCAAGTAGCTTGCATGCGTGAACTGATGGCGGATCATCCGACGCGCAGTGCTGCGCGTGGGTCCGCACCGCGCTCTCGAGCGCGTCGCGCAGCTTCTTGTACCACTGGAACTTCCGCTGGCTCATCTCGTCCATCTGCTGGCGCTTCCAGGCGCGGAACGGTGCCAGCATGACCTCGTGCAGCGCGCGGCGCTCAAGCAGCGTGAGCCCTGTCGTGCGGTAGCCCTCGACCACGCTCGGGTGCATGCGCGCGATGTCCTTCGGGTCTGCGCGCAGCAGCTGCAGCACGTTCGTGCGCTTGAGCCGCTTGGCGAGATCGGGTGGGAACGCGACACCCGACGGTGTCGCGAGGCTTCGGAGCTGCGCCTCGCTCAGCCGGGAGATGTCCACCGGGATCGCCGAGCGCAGCAGCTGCAGCGCGCGCGCGTTTGCGTCGCGGTTCTCGTCTTCGAACTGCGTCTCGTTCCGCCGCTGCTCCTCAACGTACTCGTCCGTCATCACGAGCGCCGTGTTGTACTTCTCCATGTCCTGCTCGAGCTGGTAGTACTCCCTGCGCGCCGCGGCCTGCGCCTGCTTGTCGTCCAGCACGAGCTCGCTCGAGCCGATCTCCTGCAGCCGGCGCGCGATCTCGGCCACCTTGGCTCGCGCGACCTCGTACGGGATCACCTCGGCGACGTTGATGCCGGCCTGCTGCAGCTGCCGCTCGAGCACTTGGAGCTTCTTCTTGAGCGCGCGGCTCTCGTCGTCGCCGCTACTGTAGCTCTCCGCCTGCCGCAGGTTCGAGAGGCAGATCGAGTCGCGCGTTGCCGCCGCCGCGCGCGCCGAGACCTCCTGCTGCTGGAGCTTCTCCTGCAGCACGCTGATCAGGCGGCGCGCGTCGTCGAGCTGGCTCTGCTGCTCGCTCGAGAGCCGCTCCTTGTGACTCTCCTGCTCGGCGATCTTGACCTCGAGCTCCGCGATGCGGCCGCGGCTCGCCTCCACTTCCTTTTCGAGCTGCCGCGCGCGCAGCGCCGCCTCGAGCTCCTCCTCCACGTTGCGCGACGACGACGACGAGCTGCTGAACGAGAGGTCGCTCACGGAGAACGACAGCGATGGGCTCGAAACCGCGTCGTCGCTCGCCAGCAGCGTCGAGAGCTCCGAGTCGTAGCGCGACTTGGCGTCGTCGGCTTTCAGCAGCATCAGCGTCCTCTCGGTCAGCAGGATGCGCTCAGCGCCTTTCGCGGAGCTGCTGCTGCTGCGGCTGCTGAGCAAGTCAGGCGGTTCCTCGGCGTCCTCCGACCGACTCGCACTCGAGGCTTCCGCGTCGGTCACAGCAGCGGTGAAGCTCACGATATCCTCGAGCTTCTTGCGGTACGAGACCGAACAGCACGAGCAGATGCGGCACTTGCCCTCCACGACCGACAGGTTCACGGCGCGGAACACGGAGCAGCGGCTGCAGATCACGTCGCCGCACATGCGGCACGAGTGGCGCTTGCGCAGCACGCCGAAGTCGCGCTCGCACACCGCACACGATCGCCGCGCGCTCTTGGCAACCCACTGGTCTCGGGTTACGAAGCACCGGTGGTCCATCACGACCTGCGACGCCTTCTGCCGGGAACCTGCTGATGCTGTCGACGATGACGGCGGCGGCGCGTCAGCGATGGTCGCGAACGACATGCTGCTGCACGAGTCGTCGCTCTCGTTGCTGTCGTGGCTGCTGCTGCGCGTGCTCTCGATGGTGCTGCGGTCCACGGTGTCGAACATACTGCTGCTGCGGCAGCCGGCGTCGCCCACGATCGTGCCGCCAAACTCGTACTGCTGCTCGGCGCTCAGCAGTGTCACAGGCTCGAGCTGCGCGAGCGCTGCTGGCGCCTGTGCGAGCCGCCGGTTGTTCGCCTTCGCCTTCTTCTTGATCGCGAGCCCTCGGCTCGGAGGCGCGACGGACGGCGGCAGCGGCGACTGCTGCACTTGCGCTGGGACGTGCGGCTTCGCGGGCGGTGGCGACGGCGACGGTGACGGCTTGGACGTCGCCTTGAGGTCGCCGTACGCGGCGAGCGCCTTGTCGTCCAGCAGCGACACGAGCTTCCGGGGACACGGCGCAGTGTCGCGCGTCATGGCGTTCGAGCGGCCGCGTCCGGTGTCTACCGGGTTCTTCGTCGTGGCGGTGGAGGCGGCGCTGTTCTCCGAGACGCGAGAACCAGCGTCTGCCGGTGCAGACTCTGTGTGAAGTAGCACGCGCTTCTTCGGTATTTGTCGCTGCTGCTGTTGTGACGACGAGGAGGAAGTGGAGAAAGAAGGCGCTATGTCCTCCTCCGAGAAGAGGCGCACGGCGGCCGGTTTGCTGGTCGGCGGTCTGTTGCGGCTCGCGGAGACGTCGAAGCTCAGGCGCGGGTCGATGAGCGTGTGCTTGGTGGCGCTCGCGCTCGCGCTCGCGTAGCTGGAGGCAGCGGCGTCCGCGCTGCTATAGGACGACGGCGAAGCGTCACTATCGGACGCCGCCGCCGGATCTGGGGCCGCGAGCGTGAGCGAGGCGAGGAGGTCGCCGTCGAGCGAGCCGAGCAGACTCGGGTCGTTGCTCATGAGCCGCATGAGCACCTCCTGCTTGGCCGCGGAGCTGCGCACGCGGTCGGCCATGGCCGCTCGGTTCTCTCGGAGACGCCTCTTGTTCCGCAATGAGCGAGCGGTCGAGAGGCAGCGCAGCGCACGCACACTGGAAGGCGCAGGCAGGCGAATGGAGCGAGCGCGAGGAGGTGCGCAGCAGCAGTCAGTCAGCTACGATATTCGAACGATATTCGAAGGCGTCGCTTCAAGATTGTATATGAGAGTTTGTATGTATGCCCAAAAAAGGAACAAAAACCGTCGAAGAAAAAAATCACGTGCTGAACAAGTTCCTGCTCCGACCTCCTCCTCCGACCTCCGACCTCGCTTTGCATGGTGGTGCATTGGAGGAGGAAGCGCGCGCGTGTGTGTGTGTGTGTGTGTGTGTGTGTGTGTTTCTCAACCAACCAGCCAA
>JAASGA010000314.1:0-23638 GCA_023334105.1 Globisporangium nodosum
AGGACTCAGGTTCATGCGCATGAGCACGAACGACGAGACGAAGTACATGCCCATGAGATGCGCGAGCCACAGCACGACGCTGTTCGACGACCCGATGCTTGACCACGCGCGGAAGATCTTGAGCAGCGTGAGCAAGAACCCACGCGTCTGCGTGAACACGAGTATCCCCACGAGCGCGAGCGACGCCATCTCCGAGATGAACCGGAGGTTGAGCTGCGAGTGGCAAGCGTGCACACGAGCCCGACAGACCCACAACCGTCCGTCAATCACCTCCAACGAAAACTCTTGCGTCGATACACTCAACAGAGCACCACGTACCCAGAGCGACACGGACGGCCAGATGTACAGGATCTTCTCGATCGCGTCCGTGATCGGGTCCTTCTCGCGGTTGCGTCGAAAGACCACGTTGACCGTGCTCATGATCATTTTGTACACGCAAAAGACCGAGAGGATGTAGCCCAACAAGTTGAAGACGCGGCCACGCAGCGTGCGCGCGCGCTTGGAGCGCTCCTGGACGTCGCGCATGTCGTGCACCTCGAGGAAGAGCTCGCGACTGAGACTCTCGAGGCTCAGGATCTCTCCCTCCAAGCTCTTGATGTACGACTCTGCATCACGAACGCGCCCCGTGAGCACTGTCATCACAACACGAGCACTCGCCAGCAGCAGCACCGCCACCATCACCATCACGGATCATCATACCGTCGGTCGGCGAACGCCAGAGAAGCCCTACGACTTTCGTTAGCAGTGAGCGCGCCGAGCCGGAGCTCCCCGCTCTGTCATTGCTGGTGCGTCGCCGCGCCGCCACCGCGCGCACCTCGAGCGCGAGCCGCTTCTTTTTCGCGACCAGCATGTCCATGTTGTGCCGCAGCCGCTTCTCGATGAACTCGATGTCCTCCTCGGCGATGCGGCGCCAGAACACCGAGAGGTACTCGTACGGGCAGTTGACGGCGCCGAAGCCCGAGAGCACCGCCATGAACATGACGCCCAGCAAGCTTACGCGGCTCACAAAGTCGCGCATCGAGAAGAACGCTGGGTTGGCTTCGTACAGAGAAGAAGACGCCGACACCGATAGACACTGGCGTCACTCTTCTCTTCGGTAGTACGAGCGGGTCTACCAGTAAACGCAGGGGGAATAGGGACGCACCGTCGACGGAGCGCGCCTCTGACTCGCTCTCGAGCGCGGCGCCGAGCAACCAGAACCCGTAGAGGTAGGCAGCAAGCGCGAGCAGCGCGACCACGAGCGCCGGGCGTGCCGCGAGGCGTCCGAACTCGCGCGCCGCCGTGAAGAAGAGCGCGAGCGGCAGCACGAGCACCAGCAGGCAGGTCATCACGACCAGGTCGACGCGCCAAACCCACTGGCGCGAGCGCACGCGCAGCACGCCGAGCACCTCGAAGAGCACGATCTGGAAGAGCGAGAAGGAGAACGCGAACGCGAGCGAGAAGAGCAGCTGCGCTGCGCCGCCCTTGACCTCGTAGTCGCGGAAGAGCCAGCGCGAGAAGAACCGCCGCGCGAAGAGGAAGAGCAGCAGCCAGCTCAGCAGCAGCGTGCAGGCGTCGCGCCAGGGCAGCGCCAGCGCGCCGCCCAGCACGCCCGGGAGCAGCGCCGGTTCGTCCTCCATGTTGAGCTCCGAGCGAATTATGTACATAATTTATTCAAAGTTGCATTTCAAATAGAATGCAACAGTTTCATATTATTAAATGAAACTGTTGCAGACCTTCTACAAAAAATTGGTGAAACAAATATATTTAACTAATTGCCTGAACAATTGAAGTACAGTACAATTATTTCAGACAATTGAAAACATTTAAATAGCTAATTGAATTCAATTGATCAGGCAATTGGCAGCCTGCGAAGCAATAAAGCTGGTGCCAGTGGCTGGAGCAGTGCCAAAGGCACTGCTCCAAGGCAACTCCTTCTCTCTCTCTCTCTTTCTCTTTCTCGGACGACGTTTTCTGGGGGGAGTGATCAAAAATGGTGTGGTGAATACAAACAATTGCTTAGAACAACGAATTGCAATTGATTTATTTAACTAATTAAATAAATGGACGCTCGATTCAATTGTTCTCTACAATTAGTTAAATAATCAATTGTAGAAGGTCTGGAGGATTCGCCAGCTATGCCGCTGATGAGATCTGCTCTCTCGGCGTGTAGCTCAGCCCGTGCGTGCACGTGTACGTCTTGGAGTAGAAGCACCAGGCGTCCGGCAGCCGCGGCGTCTTCTTCGTCTGCGCGCGGCTGCTCTTCTCCAGCAGAGCGTTGCGCGCTCGCACCGACACGGTTAAGCGCACGTGGAACGCCGGCGATCGCGATCCAGCTGCGAAACAAGCTGCTCTGCGTTGTGCTGCTCTTCCGTGTGGGTCCCCCTCGCAGACCTTGTGCGCATCGGCGTGGAGCAGACACGGAAGCTCCCCAGCACCATGAACTCGCCGAGCATCATCAAGGCGCATCTTGATCAACCGCGCAAGTCGAGAGCTGCCTTTCTTGTGGCTCGGGCGATTCTCTGCGCGGTCCGGCGACGCTCTCTCTCTCTCTCTCTCTCTCTGCTCTCTCCTCTTCATCTTCTTGATCTCGGGCTTGCTGCAGCTCGCGTCGGTGCAGCGCGCTCCCACCGTGAGGTGGTGTCGACCGTTGCCTGTACTCCTCTCTCGAGCCGAAGCAGGATAGCCCTCTCGCGATCGGTCCGGCGCTGTGCCGTCCTGGAGGACGGCGGCGGTGACTGCAGCAGCTTTGCCTTGGTTGAGGAGGGTGCGTACAGAGAACAGAAGCGCCGGAGGAAACTCCGGTGGACCGATCCGCGTTCAAACACTAGCTCGTCCTCGGTGCTCGCCTCCAACCCTTGTGCACTGAAGTTCTGTGTCCCGATCGACACCTAGCAACCAAGCACTGCGTCAGTAGTCAGTATGCAAGACAGCGCATACAGCACGAACCTGAGATTCGGAGAGCGTGAACTTCGTGTGGAGTGTGGAGCGCCCAATGAAGCGCGGCGTGATGCCCGCCCGCTTGAGCATTGTGTGTACCTTGGACTTCGGCGAATTCGACTCAACGAAGTCCGTCAGCAGCAGCACCAGCGTGCCGCGCCTGTGTCGCTTGATAATGTCAATCGCGATCTGTCAAATAGCCAGAGGTGCCAGAGGGGTCAGTGAACTGTCAGGAGGGCTCGCGCACATACACAGACACACACACCATTTCGTTAGTAATTAGATGCGTCGCAACGAGAAGAAAGCGCCTCACCCCGTTGATTGTCGACAGAGTAGCGTTCGCGATCGTTGCTTGGTCGTGAGTGTATCCGAACGGACATGTATCCATACACTCGCCGCGACGGTACCAGAGGCACAGCGGTACCGCATCCGGGAACACGAGGTGCTGGACAGGAACAGCACTCACGACATCAGGCGTCGGCTCCAGCTCCACTGTAACGGGGTCACCCGTTATAGGCACGCACGTGCGACTGTGAGGAAGCGCGTCTCGCTCTCGGGCCAGACCTGAGAGCAAGTCGGCGGTGTGTGGTCCACACAACCCGTGGTGTGACTCACATCACACTTATTTTAGTGCGTTCTCTCCCTAAAAGAGCTTGCTCTTTAAGAGAAACTTTGTGTAACACACCCTGTTACATCCACGATGAGATATTGGTGCCGAGCCTCGAGCTCCGCCACGCCAGGAACAGCTGGCATCTGGTCTCCCTGCCTTGTTCGCACTCGTGTTCGTCACGTTCGCCACCGTTGAAGTTGAAGTCGGCGTCGCACTCGCTCTGTCCCCACGACTCGTCGCTTTCGTCGACATGCATTGGCCCCGGCTCTGTCTCAGGTTCCGGTAGTGTGTGCGAGTCCTGGCCTCCTGGCGCCCGCAGCGCCGACACCGCCTCTTGTTCCTCCACTCTTCCTTTGTCTCCTGTGTCTACCAAGTGACGCCCGCGACACGCCAGGAATGTTAGTGTTGAGGGCGAGTAGCGCGAACCTGTCCGACAGGTTGTAGCGCTCCATGATGAAGACAGTGCCATCCAGCGCAGCGTCGCGCAGGCGCTCGAATTGCGTCTGCGTGAGGTGTCGTAGCTCGTCTGGCAGCTCCATGTCGGGAGAATCTGTGTGTGAGAGCGGAGGCTTGACTCCTTTCGATCGACTATACTGAAACTAAGTATAATGTAGAAAATGTGCTTTTTTGAATGGCATACTACATTCCAGTAAAATCCTCCATGAGCCGCCGTGAGCCAAGCTTCGGTACAAACACCACAGTGATGAGCCAATTTAACCTTAACCTCTCTCTGAGAATGAAGTAACCACTGAGTAACTCTGTGGTGGATTACGCCCGAGCCAATCGGACTGTTCAGGTGGCTCATATCTCCCAATCCTAACAAACTGCATAAGCTCGTTGTACCTAGAATGAGTTCATTCTCGTTCTTGACTCCTCACCATGCGCAGCGTGTGGATGCGCGCACGCAGTGTGGCGTTTGGCGGCCTGTGCCTGGCGACACTGGCGCTCGGCGTGTACGGCTGCCGCCGCGTGGCGCCGGTGTTCCTGCGCACGCGCTGGTACCTCACGAACCTGAGCATGCTGGCGCTGAGCGCGCTGCAGATGGCGCTGCTGGCGGTCGAGTGTCTCGTGCGCAGCAGCTCGCGCATCCTCGTGGCGACCAAGTACTGTCGCGGCGTGCAGGTGGCCGCCTCCTGCCTGCTCTACGGCAAATTGGCGTGCAGCCTGTCCGAGCGCCACTCGCTGGTGCGGCCGTGTGGGATGCTGGGAGGTGGCGGTGCTGCACGAATCCGAGCAAGGGTCTCCTCTCTCACCGACTGCAACCCTCCTCTGCGCTGCTCCTTCCACAGTACTCGACGGTGCTGGCGCCGGTGGTCGCCGCGACGATGCTGCTCATGACGCTCAACGCGGCGCAGGTGGTGTTCTCGGACGAGATCGACTGTCACAACGTCTCGTGGCTCGTCATGTCCACGACGGGCGTCGTCCTCACAGGCGAGTTGCGTCCTTGGCGTTTGGTGAGCGGGGCGGGTCTCTAGGCAGTGTGTCTAATGAGGTTCGTGCGGATGTGGTTGCTGCTGGTTGTGCGTTCGCAGCGAGCTTCGCGTTCCCCGGCCGGATCGTGCTGGAGGAGATCAAGAGCGCGTCTCAGCAGCAAGTACGAGCCAGCACTCGCGTCGCGGGTCTTCTTCTCTTGTGTGCTTACACTCCGTCACTCGCACCGAGACCCGATCAACTAACAACTGGCGCTATTGTGCTGCTCTGACCTGCGAAGAAACGCTTGGTGCCGATCTCGAGCACTGCGATGGAGCTGGAGCAGTCGCAGCACCAGCTTTACGTGCTGCTCGTCGTACGTCGCCGACGAGTCCTCCCGGTTTCGTTGCTGCTTAGCTCTTGTTCACTCGTGAACTCTCCTCTGCGTGCAGTGCAACGCCGTCAGCAGCAGCTTCCAGCTCGCGGTGGACGTGTACGTCACGTTCGGACTCGAGGGTGCGTCGCAGTGAGCGTGTGTGCGGCTGGCGTGCGCCACGACGAAGCACTAACCGTTCGCTTGCGGCTCGTGTGACTCACTTCTCACGTATACACTTGTGCAGGTACCGAATCGTGTGACAGCATGTTCTTCGAGGACGGCGCCGGCGCGCTGGAGCAAGCCGTGCGGCTGCTCGTGTCGGTTGTGAGCTACCTGCTGCCGAACTGGGCGACGATCTACGTCTTCTACGTGCTGCCGCGCTTCCAGTTCTCCACGGCGCTCGACCTGGCGCTCGACGTCGTCGTGGGCGGCGGGGACGACCAAGATGACGCCGACAGCGCCGTGTACGAGCTGCTGCTGAACGAGCAGGAGCAGGAACACTTCATCGAGCTCGTCCCGAGAGGTCAACGATGAGATCGATCAATACAAACACTGTGTCTTACGGTCAGAAGCGCACGGTCAACTGTGTGTCCGTCCTCCTACACCTCGCACACCACTCACGCGTGAAGCAACCATCTGCCACTGGCAAAGACCATCGGCTGCTCTCAGCCCCATCGGTGTCTGGACATCGTTCGCTTGTACTCATTCGAAGTACGCGACACTGGCAGCGCGCGATGGTCAGAGCTTGGTCTGGAGCTTCTTCATGGCGCCATCGCTCCACTCGTGCAGACCAGGGAGACCGCTCTCGAAGTCCGCGAGCATGCTCTTCGCGATCGCGCGAGTCGTGATCTGTGTGTGCACGCGACGTGAGCTGCTTGTGATCTGCGCGGGTTCAAAGAGCGCAGATGGAGAATGGCGTGTACCATCGGCATCAGGAAGGACGCCACGAGCTCCGGCGTGCGCATCATGTCGCCACGGTTGATGAGTCCCGGTCGGAAGAATGATGTACGGGGGAAGCCGAGAGCTTGGATGTTGGCTTCGGCCTCGCCCTTGGTCTGCGGGTACAGGAACCAACTGTTCTTGTCCGCGTACTGGTTGGAACAGAGAGGCATCGCAAGCGAGTGTGAGCGATCCGCGCCGAGCACGACGCGAGTAGCAGCATCCACCGAGCGCTGAGCGCCGGAGACTCACAGTCGAGGTCAGGAGCCCAAAGTACGGCACGCTCGCCGTCTTGGCGATCTCGCCGAAGTGCGTCGTGTACTCCAAGTCCACTGGATCGAACGAAGCACGCCGACACCAACGAGTCAGTCGTCAGCACCGAGCTCTTCAGCGTTGGCGATACACGTGAGAACTCGGCGCTTCGCACCTTTGCGGAACGCTTCGGGCGACCCGGCATCTGTCGGACAAGCGATGAGTTCGAGCGCTAGCCAAAGCCAGCTCAAGTCTGCGCAGACCACGAACCTTTACGAGTCGTCCCGAGGCACGAGAACGCGGCGTCGATCTTCTCGTCCGGTCGAATGACCACCGCCGGATTCGCTGCCATCGCGTCAAAGTCTACTGCGCGGATCTCAAGCTTCTGGCGCGCCAGCGCCTCGTCGAGGGTCGGGAACGCCGCTCGCCACGCGCTCTCGGGCACCTCGCGCCGCGTGAGCGCGACGACCTTGGCGCACTTGGCGGACGCCACGAGCTCGGCGACGAGGTCACGACCCACGGCGCCGGTCGAGCCGATCACGAGCGCAACGTACGACATCGTGATGGAGCGACACCGCTGGTGGTGGTGTCCGCGGCAGTTGGAAAATGAGAGAGCGCTTGTGCGGCCTGCGCATGTTGACGCTATGCGGAGTGGAGGTGTTGACGCTATGGCCGTCTTCCCGAAGGCGCGCGGCTCTCAGAGCTCATGCTATCACAGATATCTGAGTCGTGTGCTGCCTCGCAAGAAGCCTCGACGCTGAGTTGAACCCACATGACGCCCATGCATGGCGAGTGCTGGTGTCCTGAAGCAGCGGAGGTCGCCCACGCGAACTTTCTTGTGTCGACGACGCGGACGGCAGTCAGCAGCTCGGCACTTCGACTCTCATACTAGTATGGCGCCTTAAGACATCGACGTCCTCGCTTCTGGAGACACCCGCTGTCTTCAGTCTTCGACTTGCTTCGTCACCGAGATGAGTGCACCTCCCGAGCGAGCTGCGCGCAGCAGGTTCCCTCTACAGGAGACCATCCACCTCACGGAACAAGAGCACGAGCTGTTCGCGTACCTGCTGACTGTGAAGGAGCACGCGGGCGACTGCGACGTGGAGCTCCGCGTCTGTGGTGGGTGGGTGCGCGACAAACTGCTCTCGCGCGAGAGCAGCGACGTGGATGTGGCGCTCGACACGATGACCGGGAGGGACTTCGCAGCGCTCGTCAACGCGTACGAGCGCGAGCGTGGACAGAAAGAGCGCGGCGTGGGTGTGATGCGAGGAGCCAAGCCGGAGCAGGCGAAGAGACTGGAGGTCGTGACGATGCACCTCGGGGACATGGGCAAAGTGGACTTTGCGGCTATGCGCGCGTCGCTGGCGAGCGAGGACGCGAGCGGCGGGGAAGCAGATGTATGTACGTCGGTCAGCCGGTCGGTCGGCGTCGTACTGAACCTTGGCTCTCATGTAAACACCACACGGGTGGCTCTCGTTGCAGGCGTTCGGGACACCACTGCAAGACGCTCAGCGCCGCGACTTCACGATCAACAGCTTGTTCTACAACATCTCGACGCGGGAGGTCGAGGACTTCACGCAGCAGGTAGCTGGCACGGTGATGCGTGACCAGCACAGATGACGACGGCACCTCCAGACTGACGACCTCTCTCTCTCTTTCTCTCGTTACTATGCTGCTGCGCGCAGGGGATCTGCGATCTCCGCGACGGGGTCATTCGGACACCTCTCGACGCGCGGATGATGCTGCTCGACGACCCGATCCGCGCCGTTCGCGCCGTGCGCTTTGCAGCGCAGTTCGACTTCCGACTCGAACCCTCGCTGCGATCGGCGCTGGAGCTGGACGAGGTGAAGGTGCGTCCGTGCTGAGCTTCGCCACTACGTTCTGCTTCGCGCACATCGGCTTCACACTTGCTCGTACGGCGCTGCTGGTAGCACGCGCTCGCGACGAAGATCAGTCGGCGCCGTCTTGGCCAAGTGCTCACAGAGACGCTCGTTGGTGCGTCTGCCCACGCCGGACGTGCACTGCAGCTGATCCGCGAGCTCCGGCTGCTCCAGCCCATGTTGCTGCCCGACGTCCCCGAGCTCTCGACCGTCGAACTGCAAGACGGAACGCTGGCATCGTACGCCAGCGCCAGCCACGCAGAGACCGACGACATCTGGGACCGTAGCTGCGCCTACGCGCTGCAGATGTGCGACCTTGTGACTGATGCTGGAGGCGAGAGCGACGGGGGATACGCGCTGATGATCCGGGTCCTGGGCGCGCTCATGCTGCCGTTCGCCGGACACCGCGTTCCGACGAGAGACGTCTCGCTGCCGACGTACATGGTGAGAGACTCGCTCAAGGTGCGTGCGTGCAGCGTCCTGGACCATGTCGGCCTGTGAACAAACCATCTCATCTTGCGAGCAGCTCAGCAACCAGGAAGCGAAGGACGTCGACCTCGGCGTCCTGCGCGCTCTCAACTCGGTCCAAGCGCTCGTCCACGCCGAGGAGTTCGACCGCGTGCGCGTGGGGCTCGTGCTCCGCGCACTCCGACCGCACTGGGGGATCTGCCGAGACGTTGCGCTCGCAAGAGAGCTCGTGGACAGCCAAGCGCTCTCGCCAGACCACCAGGATGATCAGATCAGGCGGCGGTACGACGCGTTCACTGCGAGCGTCGTCGCCAGCGGGCTCGACGACATTGCGAGTCAGCCACTGTTGTTCACGGTGCGTTCTTGTGTCCGACTCGTTGGGTGTGGGGTGTGCGGCGCCACCTGACTGGGGCTCGGACTCCTTCGTGTGTGTGTCGACCGGCGCGCAAGGGCGGGGAGCTCGTGGCCGAGCTGAACGTGACACCCGGCGCGGCGGTGAAGCAGCTGCTGGACGACGTCTTGGTCTGGCAGCTGAAGCACCCCGGCGAGAGCCGAAGCGCTTGCCTCGCGCACTTCCGAGCGCGGTCGTCCAGCGTCACCTAGCAAGAAGAGAGACGTAAGGAGACACCATCACGCGAGAGGAACACACTCGTCACTCTACCCTATCGATACATTCCCCATCGGCCGCCTCGCTCTTCGCCGACTGGCGTGGTCCTCTCCTACACCACAACGCTGAAGTCGTTGCGCTTGTCGCCCTGGGCGAGGAGCTTCTGCGGGAAGCGCACGGTCGCGGACGCGTTCGCGAGACGCGCGGCGGCGACACCCTCGGGCTTCTTCTCGAGGCAGAAGAACGAGACCTTGGGCGAGTCCTTCGTCTCCTTCACGGCGAAGCCCACGGCTTGGAGGATCGCGACGAAGCGGCTGTACGTCATGAACTTGGAGTTGCGCAGACAGAGGAGCGGGACCATGAGGAAGGCGTGGCCGCCCGGCTGCAGGTGCGCGTACATGAGCTTGAGCATCCGGCCGCGGCTCTCGGCGTCCGGCACGCAGTTGAGCACCATGCTGGACACGAGCACCTGGAACTCGCCCGCGGGCTGCAGCTCGAAGAAGTCGCGCTGCTCGATCCGCTCGTGGCGCGAGTTGAGGTCGATGGCGCGCACGTCGAGCCACGGACACGATAGCAGCTGCGTGTTGATCGCACCGATCTAGCGACCACGGTAGAGCAAGAGCGAGAGAGAGAGAGAGAGAGAGAGCACATGCGATACAGTCAGCTGTGCTCCAGCGACTGTGACTCCCAGTAACAGCAGCAGCAGCGGCGGCGGCGGTCGTCGCGCACCTCGAGCACGCGCAGCGGCGCCTCCTTGGCTTTCGGCCGCAGTCCGAACTTGGTGAGCAGCTGGAATACCCACTTGGCCGTGCGGTGGAAGCTCGTGGACAGGATACTGCGGGCGCGCGCCAGTTCACGCGTTTAGCGTCACCAGCAGCGCATCTCTTCATAATGGCCCGCTCGCACACTCTTGCGCACCTGGCGTCCTGGTAGGCGGCGCGGCCCCCGATCGCCGCGAGCTGCGCGTTGATCGCCGCCACGCGCTCGCTGCGCTCGGCGCGGTTGAGCGCCTCATCGCGCGCCACGTCGTCCAGCGCGCGCGTGAGGCGGTGGAAGTCGGTGGTCACCTGCCGCGCCTTGCGCCGCGATTTCTGCGGGGAGAGAGAGAGACAGAGGACGTGCAAGTACAACACACACACACACACACACACACACACAAGCGGTCAATGGAAGTAACGTAGCAAAGCGACTGCGCGAGACGCGCGACGACGGACGCACCATCTTGGGCGGCGCGATGTGCTGCGCCTTGCGCGTCTTCTTGAGCTTCTTGTGCGCATGCGCGGCACCACCCGACGAAGCCATGCTGGTGTCCACGAGGTTCGCGAAGTGTCAATAATAGGTTTGCGAAGTGTCAATAACGGATAACAGCAGTTTTCATTTTTGACCTTTTTGAACATCGTCCAAAAGCTAGCAAACACAAAATAACACTAAGAATGAAAATTCAACGGTCAATCATGTAAAAAAGCAATCTTGTGCTCTTTCCACTAATTTAGCATCTCGAAATTATTCTCCTTGAGAAATATGTGCGCAGACAAGAAACGACTAAAATATGGATAACACAATAACAGCACTTAAAAGGACAAAATTTGATATTAATCAACACATTTAGAAAAAGACTACTACTTTGTGGAAAAACACCTATGTCGATTATTGACAAAAATGAAATCGAACTCTTTCTAAATTTAGTGCGCTCTTTCCGAGTGAAGAAGCGATCAATTGAACTGATACACAACATGTCCCTAAAGTGAAAGGTGCCTTCATGAAGACCAAACTGACACCAATAGCAAGGAAATCACTATTCAAATCAAAAACTATCTAAAAGAGAGCTAGCAGCTAACAATGGTACATAGCACACATATATTCCTATTTTTATTATAGCTTGTGTACCTTGTTCATCACTTTTGACTTTTCCTCTGTTAGAGTTCGTTCTTTATGTCGAGAAAGAAAGCGGTTTCTGTGTAAGTATGCCTTGAAGATATGCACTTCAAGTGGCAGTAGAGCTATGTTACTTTCATCAGACCCAGTTAAAATGTTTGAAATTACTCGAATTACCGAAGTCAATATGTCTCGAACTCCTTTGATTGTCAAGAAGAGCGCGTATCTTGCACCTCGACACCATGCCACGGTTTCCTGCGTTAGTGGCCACGTGCGTGTTGCTAGAGGCGGCGTGGCAGCTGGTCGAGCCCGCTGCGGTCAGCATCCCGGTCTCTCCGCCGCAGCCACCGCCGCCTGACTCGCAGTGGCTGCTGCACGACCCGGGCTTCCCTGTCGTCGTGCATGTGGCGCCTTTCGGAGACGCGGCGTGGACATCTGCAGCTTCAGAAGCCAACTCCTCGCCGCTGCGCGTGCCGTCGACGCTGCTGAACCTGACGGTAGAGCTGCCGCGCATTCGCAACCTCTCGGACGTGCGCGTGAGCATCTCGCTCTTCCAGCCGATCGGCAACGGCGATGAGTTCAAGTTGCTCGCAGACACACAGGTAGCGCACGCCGCGTCCTACCGTCTGGACATGCGCCACGTCTCCGGCAGCGTTGTGCTACGCGCGTACGTGGAAGGCAGCAGGGGGCAGTTGCCCGGCGCGGACGCCGGCGCCGATGTAAAGGCGCGCGCGTTCTTCGTGCGGCCGATCGACCTAGCGCCGTCCGAGGCCGAGTACCATCTCTGCGGCGGAGACGGCATGGATGGCGGTGCCGAGCACGACGCGGGCGAGCAGCTACATGCGTTCCCTCCGGTCAACATGCCGCGCAGCATGTGCCGGCAGTTCACCATGGACGGCCGCGTTCCCGTGCGCAAGTGGTACTTCGACGACCAAACCAACGCTGACCAGTCGTACGCGGCGCGCTCGCGCGAGTACATCGAGACGCTGATCGCCAAGGCGCGCGCGCGCGAGCAGTTCTACTACGGCGCGACCGACACATTTCTGTACGAGGCGCTGCGCAAGTACCCAGTCGCCGGCCAGCACGTGCTCATCATTGGCAGCACAACGCCGTGGTACGAGAGCGTGTGCATTGCGCACGGCGCCGCGTCGTGCACGACGATCGACTACAACCAGCTGCACTACGAGCACCCGCAGATCGCGACGGTGACGCTCGCCGAGTTCGCGGCCGCCAGCGGGAGCCACCGACGCCACTTTGACGCGATCCTGTCCATCTCGTCGTTCGAGCACGACGGGCTCGGCCGCTACGGCGACCCGCTGTCGCCCGACGCCGACCTGGCGGCGATGAAGACCGCGCTGCAGTACGCGACCCCCGGCGGCGCGACGAAGCTCTTCCTCGCGGTGCCCGTGGGTCCCGACTGCCTCGTGTGGAACGCGCAGCGCATCTACGGTCCGCTGCGGCTGCCGCTGCTCGTGGCGCCGTGGACGCTTGTGGACAGCTTTGGGTTCCAGAAGAGCGACTTCACGGCGCCGTTCACCATCGGCCACCAGCCGGTGTTCGTGCTGGAGCCGCCTACCTCTGCATCGTCTTCACACACCAGTTTTTCTCCTTCGGCGGCGAGTGGTGGGGAGGGCGACGATCGCTCGGAGCTGTGAGGGGAGTTCGTGTTGTCTTGGAGTTAGCTCGGGGAGGTTTTGACACTGCTTTGGGACGGCAATATGCGCGCGCTTGCAAGGTACGTCACGCGCGAGAGGAAGCGGGAACCAGAGTTCCCAGTTGCTCGTTTGTCGAGCTCGATCTTCAACACCGGAACACTATCCGCACGTCGCTTGCAAATCTTTTAGTCTCTCTTATCTGATCGCCAAACATATATCTGAGTTTATCTTCTTTTTTGTATGGTTTATAACTACCTGTCTTCGTTGATCGCTAACTGAGCCAACTTCTGTTTGAAGCTTTATAACTGGGATTGTACTTGATTTCACTATAGTTTATATTCGCGCGCCATTTGGAGTTTCAAAACCCATTTTCGATACTTTTGGAAATTTCTAGAAATTTCCACATGCGACAGTGCGTGAAAGTTAAAAATAAGTGAGTTCTTAACGAGTTCTTAACATATCGAGCAGGTTTATTTTTGGTGTGCACCACACCACTTTGTGTGCGGATCACACAAAGTGATGTGGTGCACACGTCACGACACTTGAAGTCATATATAGCACCACGCGCGATACAACCGAGCGAGCGAGCGCCTGCGCGCGCGCCTCATGCTGCAGAGCGAGTGACTGGAACAAGCGATCGACCGACCGACCGACCGATCGACGGATCGCTGCCTGATTGCTGCCTGAGAGCGAGCGAGCGGCAGCCATGGGCGACTTCGGCGACATCGACGACTTCAACGAGCACGCCGCGCAGGGCAAACCCATCCGCGCATACAAGAACGGTCACTTTGAGAACCCGAAAGGTGCGGCGGCGTCCTCTCTCGCTATCTATCTATCTATCTATCTACCTATCTTGTACTAGAAACACGGCTGACGCTGCCGATGCCAGTGCTCTTTGTGCAACACCACTGGACGTGGGACGAGTTCCTCTGCGCGGCCTCGCAGCGGCTCGAGATGGTGCCCATGGCGTCGCGCGTGTTCAACGCCGACGGTGCGTTCGCAGCTCTGAGCCGCGAAGGGCGGTGGTGCGCGTTTACTCACATCCGCCCGGGATGGCGCAGGCGCCGAGATCGACGACATCATGGTCATCGAAGAAAACGACATGCTCTTCTTCTCCGCGGGCCGCTCCTTCAAGGCGCCGTCCTCCGGCAAGGAGGACGCGCAAAGCGCCGGCGGCACGGACGAGAAGGTCGCACCGGTCGTCGGCGGCTACAAAGTGACCACGCTGCTCGGTCGCGGCGGCTTTGGCGAAGTGCGGCTCGGCGTCCACCAGCTCACGAACGACAAAGTGGCGCTCAAGTTCATCCTCGTGCGTGCGCGCGTGCTCGTCATGTAGTTGGTTTCTCGGTGGCCGCTGACCGCTGACTGTCTTGGCGCGTATCCGCGCTCAACTTGCTCGCGACTCGCACAGAAAAGCGAGATGGGCTCGCTGGGCGACGTCGAGCGAACCACGACCGAGATCCAGTGTCTGACGGTAGCGTCTTCGCCATGTTCATCCTCTCAAGCGAGACACGAAATCTGTTTCCTGACTCGCTGCGAGCTTCTCCCCGCAGGCGCTCAACCACCCGAGTATCATCAAGCTGCTGCGCGTGATCAACGAGCCCAACCACGTCGTGCTCGTGTTCGAGCTGCTCGAAGGGTACGTGCTGTCCCTCGCAATCTGCGGCAGCGACCCCGAACCGAGTGGTCTCCGCATTCTCTCACACGACGCCGTGCGTGTGTTCGTTCAGCGGCGACTTGTTCCACTACCTGAAGAACCTGCCTGCGGGCGGACTCGCCGAAGAGGATGGCGCCTCCGTCTTCTCGCAGATTCTCGCGGGTGTCGGCTACGCGCACAACCAGCACATCTGCCACCGCGACCTCAAGTTGGAGAACATCCTGCTGCCAAAGTACGCTCTCCATCGCGCTTGCTCGATCCACTCGTTCTCCTCCTGCTTATGCTGCACTTCGCGCTGACGTGCTAACGATCGCCATGCTCTCGTCTCGTGTCGACGTCGCCGCTTCACTCGACACATCCCACCCGTTCTTCGCTCCGCTAACAGCAAGAACGACATTGCAACCGTCAAGATCGCCGATTTTGGGCTGAGCGACTTCTACAAGCCGGGTAACGCGGGCTCGTTGTCTTGGTTCCTCGGTCGACTTCGCATCGCATGGCATCGCTGACGCTTCCGCTCCGTTCTCGCCGCACACACAGGTGCCATGATGAAGACCAGTTGCGGCTCCATCTCGTACCTCGCGCCGGAGGTTTTCCGCGGGACGTCGAACGCCGGACCGCCACTTGACGTCTGGAGTCTCGGCGTCATCCTCTTTGCGATCGTGTGCGGCCGCCTGCCATTCGAAGGCAGCGACCTCGTCGGCACCAACCGCCCGCGCGAGAACGTCATCCGGAACCGCATCGTGCGCTGTCAGTACAAGCTGGACGATCACTTGAGTCCCGCGCTCACTGGTACGTCAGTTTGATCGCCTGCTCCTTCCTCCTTTTGTCGGCGTCGAACAACTTGTCTGGCTGACACTCCACCCACGACGACCACCTTGATCGACACGCCGCAGATCTCGTCGCACAGATGCTCAAGCTCGACCCGAACGAGCGCGCAACGATCCCCGAGATCTTTGGCCACCCGTGGGTGCGCGGCATGGCGTCAGGTTGTCCGCCCATGGACATCGTCATGATGCCAGCGCGAGACAGGTGCGACGACGGCGACGAGGACCTCGACTTCGGCATCACGTACTCGCCAACGAAGGTGGCGCTTCCCGGCTCGCCAGCCTTCCTCTCGCCTGCCGACAGCACGACCAGCGCAGACGACAAACTCCCGTCGATCGTCTCGCGGTCGCCGAGCCGTATCGAGCCATCGTCGTTCGGCGCTGCCGTCATGCCGTCGTCGTCTGTGAACACTGGACTCGGAGGGAGCTCAGGTGTCGGCGGCACCTCGCTCGTTCCGACAGGCACACCCGGCACCGGACGCACTCGTCCCGGAAGGATCATGGACAACCCGCTGCAGTCGAAACTCAGCGCCGCGAAGATGGACCCGAAGCACTCCCCGCGGCCGGTCATCGGCGCGCTCACGTCCACACCCAAGTCCTCGGGAGGCACCATCTCGACTGCAGCGTCGCCGCTGGGATCGTCCTCTGGTCCGGCCAACTTCAAGAGGAATCCGTCGTCCACGGGCAGCAGCTCGCGCGGACGCCCACGCCAGGGAACCGCGAACAGCAGCAGTAGCAACGGAGACAAGTCCCACGCCGAGCGCGCTGCAGCGCACGCCGGAGACAGCGAGAAGCTGCCGGTGGCGCACCAGAAGTCCACGCGGAGACGATCGGACCACGCAGACAGCGAGGCGCAACCCCAGCAGCACTCCGAGAGCGCCCGTGGCGGCGGCGGCGGCGCCATAGGAGGCGCAGGCTCGAGCCACGGACTAGACTCGATAGGCAAGAAGCTCCATCAGCAGCAGCAGCACGGAGAGCTCACACCCACAGCAGCTCACAATTGACTTGCTAGAGATTGAACAGCAGCACCGCACGGGCGCTTCAGAGAAGACACCACACACAAATGCCGTTAGTCTCACTCCGTCTCTCGACTTGCGGGAACATCCACAGCAGCCGTCGAGACACACGCACGGCAGCGAGCCTGCGCTGCGCAATCCGCTGTATATTCCACGTAACATCCACGCAGAGAAGGCGAAGCCTCTGCCTCCTCCGCTCGAACCAAATGCCGCCCCACTGCTGCTGAGGTTGCTGCTGACGACTGCGCGACTGGACCTAGAAGCTGTTGGTCGTCGCCTGCTGCTGCGACGCGCCTCCTGCCTGCTGCTGCTGCTGCTGCTGCTGGAAGTTCCCGTACGCAGCTTGCGGTTGCATCATCATGCCATTGCCCATGGCGTACTGCTGCTGCTGCATCCACTGCGCTTGGTTCATCATCATCATATGCTGTTGCTGCTGCTGCTGCTGCATGACGCTCGCGTTCATCTGCATGCCAGGGTTCATCATCCCACCGCCACCCATCATCATGCCCGCCGGCACCAAGGCGCCGCCTCCCATAACGCCACCCCCAGCAGCGGCAGCAGGGTGCATCGCCATGACGGGCGTCGGCTGCTCTGTTCCACGAGCCTTCTGGAGGTCGTTCAGCGTGCGCTTCTCCGCCACAGCGCCGGTCTTGTCCTTCTTCTTCTCGCTTGCGAGTGACTCGAGGTCCACAATGCTGTTCTCCGGCAGCAGACTCGTGCGGAACTGCGCCTCCTGTTCCTGCTCCTTCTCGGTGCCCGTCGCAAACACCGAAGGCGCCTGCTGCATCCCGCTGTTCGCTTGGAACGAATTGCTCGATGGAAAGCTCAGTCCCGCGAGATCTACTCGGACCACAAGAGTCTGGTCAGATCACCTACACACCAGCACGCACAGCAGGCGAAAACAACATGCGCTTCTCGTACCTTGCAGAGGGTCAGCAGGAGACGGCAGCGAGTCGAAGATCGACGGCTGCACGGCCGCGGAGGCTTGCGAGGACGGCGCCGCGACGGAAACAGTGTCGAAGCCCACGCCCAGTAGATCCACGCTCGTCGTCGCTGTGGCTGATGCCGCCGCCTTCGAGCTCTTCGCGCTCGTTTTCCCGCCGCTGCTGCGCTTCTTCGCCTTCTGGACGTTCTCCTTGTCGGACACGCCGTCCGAGTCGGACGACTCCACTGACTGGCGGCGGCCGCGCGACTTGCTCGACTTGCTGCCGTGCTGCTTCGACTTGGAGTCTTTCGACGACGACGACTTCTTCTTCTTCTTGCTGTCGCTGTCTGCTGGCGGAGCAGGCGGCAGCTTCGACGGGTCGAACGAGTACGAGTAGTTCGCAGACGACGACGCCGTCGACGCCGCAGCAGAGGACGACGCTGCCGACGCCTTGCTCGACTTCTTCCGATCCTTCTTCGCCGCCTTCTCGCTCGCGTCGCTCTCGCTCTCATCTGAGTAGAACGCGTGCTGCTTGCTCTTGCTCTTACTGCTGCTGCTGTGCTTCCTGCCCTTCGTCTTGGCGCTCTTGCTCCGCCGCTTGTGTGCCGAACGGTCCGAATCGCTCGCCGAGCCGGAGGACGCGTCATCGTCGTCGTCCGAGTCGCGCGCCGAGCTGCTCGCGTCCGAGTCCGACTCGTGCTTCTTCTTGCTGCTCGACTTGCGGTGCTTGGCGCTCGACTCACTCTTCTTCTTCGCGCGGCGCCGCTCCTTGTGGTCATTGTCGTCCTTGTGGTGGTGGTGGTGGTGGCTGTGGCTGCTTGAGCGCGCCGCCAAGGACGACGAGTATGACGGCTGCGCCGCCGAGCTGCTGTTGCCGTAGCCGCGATAGCTGCTGTCCGAGTACGCCTTCGGGCGCTCGGTCGCAAAGTCGTTCTGGTACGTGCTGGAGTTGCTGTAGCCGCCGCCACCACCACCGCCGCCTCCCGAGAAGGACGACGACGAGCTGCGGATGTCAGCCATCCAGTTCGCGCGGCCATCGTTGCGCGGCATGTACTGTCCTGCGCCGCCGCCACCGCCACCGCCGCCGTGGTGGTGGTGGTCGGGGATCGAGTCGTGCGAGCCGGCGCTGCGCGCGAGCTTCCCGCCGTACTCGATCACCTTCCCGCCGAGCCACTGGCCGCCCTCGAGGATCTTGTTCTTCCAGTCGCCGTTCGCGCCGCTGTTCGCGCTGCCGCCGCCGCCGTAGTTGTCGTACATGCCACTGCCGCCGCTCGGCTGCGCGAAGCGGTTGCGGTTGTGCAGGTTGCTTCCGGACGAGAAGCGCTCGCCCTCGAAGGACTTTTGCATCCACATGACGACGTGTGTGCCGTGTGAGGCGAGAAAGCTGCTGGCGAGCGGCGAGTGTGGAAATGGTGGGATCTCGGAGATGTCGGCTGCCATGCGAGGTAAAATACTAATAGGTTCGGAAGTCAGGACTTTGTGAACGCATACCCTTCTAATACGTTCGTGCTATTCATGAACTTTGCCTCAGCAAAACCTTCTAGACTCTATGATTTGAAATAATTCGAATATGTTCGGTACGTGTGGTCCACATAACACCAC
This sequence comes from Globisporangium nodosum, assembly GCA_023334105.1. Taxonomy (NCBI): domain Eukaryota; phylum Oomycota; class Peronosporomycetes; order Pythiales; family Pythiaceae; genus Globisporangium; species Globisporangium nodosum. Next base: position 19,016 of record JAASGA010000314.1, read on the forward strand.
ATTTCAAATCTGCAACGTAGAACCAAACATGGAGGACGAGACACAGACGCAGGAGCACGTGGCGGACGAGGAGCTGCGGCTGCTGGAGGCCATGGCCGCCGTCTCCAAGGGTATGCAGCAGGTACGAGGACGCGCACACACACTGCTTACTACCCGAAATGCGCGACTGGCGACCCACTCGCCCCGGCAGATGAACCAGGTGCTGAGCACGCTCAACCGCCAGAGCGTCGAGCTCTCGCAGGAGCTCGCGACCGCCGAGCGGCAGATGGTACGTGCGTGTACGCATGTCTTATGCGTGGAGCGGGAGGTGGCGCACTGACGGACGCACATAATGTGGCAGAACGCTCTCTACCTGCCGTTCCAAGCCGCGATCTATGAAATGCAGAGCAGCAGCAACAAGTCTCCCGCCGCTGGGCGATGAGGTCGGCAGCAGCAGAGCGACCGACGCGCGCGTACAACCCAAACGAGTAAATGGAACAACGAGAGAGCGTCGGGCGCGTGTATATGCGGATGAGGGCTACGGCCGCATTACCTCCTCCTCTCACAGCTCGTTACCGAGCGCGAGCGCGCTGCCGGCAGCGAAAGCGCCTACTTGGGGCCGATCATGTCTTCCGGACGCACGAGGCGGTCGAACTCCTCGCCCGTGAGCAGCCCGAGCTCCTCCACGGCCGAGCGCAGCGTCGTGCCCTTCTTGTGCGCGTGCTTGGCGACCTTGGACGCGTTGTCGTAGCCGATGTGCGGGTTGAGCGCCGTCACGAGCATGAGCGAGTTCTTCATGAGCTTGTCGATCGTGTCGCGATTCGCCTCGATGCCCACGACGCAGTTGTCCGTGAACGCCACGGCCGAGTCGCCGAGCAGGCGGATGGACGACAGCAGGTTCGAGATCATCACCGGCTTGAACACGTTGAGCTCGAAGTGGCCGTTCGAGCCGCCCACGGTCACCGCCACGTGGTTGCCCATCACCTGCGCGCACACCATCGTGATGGCCTCGCACTGCGTCGGGTTCACCTTGCCCGGCATGATCGACGACCCAGGCTCGTTCGCCGGCAGCGTCAGCTCGCCCAGCCCGCTGCGCGGACCCGAGCCCAGGAAGCGGATGTCGTTCGCGATCTTCATGATCGAGCACGCGATCGTGTTCATGGCGCCGCTGGCCTCCACGACGGCGTCGTGCGCCGCGAGCGCCTCGAACTTGTTGGGCGCCGTCACGAACGGCAGCCCGGTCTCCTCCGCGATGATCTTGGCGATCTCCGCGTCGTAGCCCTTGGACGTGTTGAGGCCCGTGCCGACGGCGGTGCCGCCCAGTGCGAGCTTGTACAGGTTCGGTAGCACGGCCTCGACGCGGTGGATCGAGAGCGCGATCTGCTCGCGGTAGCCCGAGAACTCCTGGCCGAGCGTGAGCGGCGTCGCGTCCTGCGTGTGCGTGCGGCCGATCTTGATGATGTCGTCGAACTCCTGCACCTTAACGTCGAGCGCGGCGTGGAGTTTGCGCAGACCCGGCAGCAGCACGCGGTGGATCTCCTGCACGGCAGCGATGTGCATGGCGGTCGGGAACGAGTCGTTCGACGACTGGCCCATGTTCACGTGGTCGTTCGGGTGCACCGGGTGCTTGGAGCCGAGCTCGCCGCCAGAGTACTCGATCGCGCGGTTCGAGATGACCTCGTTCGTGTTCATGTTGGACTGCGTACCCGAGCCGGTCTGGAAGACCACGAGCGGGAAGTGGTCGTCGAGCTTGCCGGCGATGACGTCGTCGGCGGCGCGGATGATGTGCTCGGCGATGGCCGGGTCCAGCTTGCCCTTCTGCACGTTGTACTTGGCGGCGCACTTCTTCACGACGCCGAACGCCTTGATCACGGGGAGCGGCATGCGCTCGCGCGGGCCGCCGATCGGGAAGTTCTCGAGCGACCGCTGCGTCTGCGCGCCCCAGTACTTGGAGCCGTCCACCTCGATCTCGCCGATCGAGTCCGACTCGACGCGCACCGACGACGACGCGAAGCGCGCGCTCTTGAGCGCCGCGGACGCGCGCAGCGCCGCGTTCGACGAGCGGGACACGGCAGCGGAGAGCATACTGACGGTGAAGAGAGAGCTGGAGCGGGCGGGCTTGCGACTCGCGGTGCTGGTGCTGGAATGAGCGATCAATACTCACAATTCACATCCGGATAAATTACTATTTATCCGGAAGTGCATTGTAGCCCCACGAAGCATTCATCTTGATTTTTGTATACGCTCCACTATTGAAGGTTATCTATATTATATATAAATAGCTGCGGATATTTTGTGCATCTCTCTTTATAGACTCTTAACTAAATAAATTATTTCAAAAGAGACGCATATCTTCACAATTTACGCATCTAGTCCGGTACTGGTGTTGACGTTGACGACGTTGCCCTTGCACCTGAGGAGACAGCCGAGGAGATCAATTGGCCCGCGACACGCTCCGCCGTGCGGCGGACGAGAGCCCGGAAGCGGCACCGGCGGGCATGAAGCGCGTCTTCCTGCGCGCGCGCATTGCGCTCGAGCGCCAGCGCCGCGTCGCCCCCGCGGTCCCGCGCCAGTTGCTCGTTCAGCGCCGCCACTTGGCACGCCGCGATATCGGCCCCCGTCGCCGCGTTGCTCGCTGCCAGCTGCACGCGTGCCAGCGAGAAGCTGCGCCGCAGCGCATCGCACACCAAGTTTGCAGCAGAAGTGGCGTCCGCGGCGCTCGCGGCACGGAAGCGCCCGAGCACGAGGACGCGTAGATGCGGGTGCTCGCCGGCCTCCAGCGCGATCGGGAGCGTCCCTCCGAGCGTGAACGTGTTGCCAGACTGTCGACATGACGCGGGTGTTAGAACGAAGAGGCGAGCCTTCGACACGCACACATTCACACACACAAGCGCACCAGGTCGAGGTGCGAGAAGAGGCGACAGCGACGCAGCAGGTGTGCGAACACATGCGCGCTGGCGTCGCCGAAGCGATTGCTCCGCAGATCCAGCTCCTGCACGCACGCGCTCCAGGCGACACCCGACACAATGACGCCAACGTCGCGATCGCTTAGCGCGCAGTTGGCGAGGGAGAGGCTGCGCAGCGTGGCGTAGCTCGCGAATGCGTGGTGCAGCATGCTTGCTGTGTGCAGTGTGATCGGCTGCAGCAGCCCGTTCGCGACTGAGAGATGGATCGAGTTGGAGATCGCGACAGCCTGCAGCGGATGGCGGCCGCGAGCAACTTTCTGGTGGCGTAGAAGTGTGGCGAGCGCTCGCAAGCCGATGTCGCCAATGCTATTGTCCACCACTGCGAGCGAGCGCACGCTCGTGGTCGTACGCAGCCCGAGAAAGATGCGTCTGGCGCCTTCAGCTGGCAGTGCGTTGCTCCGGAGCCGCAGCTCAGTGACCGAGCGGTTGTCTCGCAGCGCATTCGCGAGTATCTCGGCGTCCGCGATCGAGAGGTCGACGTAGTCGAAGTGGCAGCGCTGCACCTGCAGTGAGGAGTGTTGAACCTGCTGGATCCGGCCGAGCGTCGCTCTGCGCTGCTGGTCGCGAGCGTTCCTGCGCAGATAGAACTCGATCCGCTTGTGCTGCTTGAGCAGCGCGTCTGCATCGCTGCCATCGTCAGGGTCTTGGTTGCCGCCGAGCTTGAGCTCTACAACGGCGCTGCTTACTTGGGCAGCGTCTGCGATCTGCTTGGCGCTGGCTGTCGCGAGCTGGTTGTTGCGGAGGTCGAAATGGACGCCTCCTGAAACAGTGGGCTGCGCTGTGCGGATCAGCTCCGCGAGAGACTCTGCGCAGTCTTCGTCCAGCCGGTTGCTCGAGAGGCTGCCGCAGGAAAGAAGAGACGCGCAGCGAGAGCGTAGGTGAGTGCTTGCCACAGTCATCCATCCACTACGCCTACACGCACTTGAGTTCCGCGAGAGTTTGTGCCGGCGTCGCGCGCTGGAACACCTCGATCCACGGAGCCAGTGCCTCGCTCTTGAGCCCGCACTTCGCGAGCGACAGTCTCGTCACGGCACTGTTTTTCGCTAGCGATGCTGCGAGACAGCTCGCGCCATGGACGCCGATGGAGTTGTTCCCGGCGAGGTCGACGCATGTGAGCGTCGCGTTCTGCTCCAGGAAGTCTGCGAGCTGCACGACGAGGCTCGGTGTGAGTCCAGCATTGCGGAGCTCGAGCGCCGAGACGCTGTGGGAGCTCTCGACAGCAGCGAGCAGCGTTTCGAGCGCTGCGGCGTCCAGCTTCACGCCGCAGTGGCTCGCGACCGCACTCGGCGACATGGTCGGGTTGAAGGCTGCCTCGGACATGGCTGCATTTCGTGTAGACTTCTAGTGTGCCAGCTTCGCGGACGGATTGTTTTTGAGAGACCGAGAAGGCTTTACAGTCGTTTATAACGCTCCCGATCAGTTAAGAAACAGTTTTTATAACAGTCCAATGTGGTTTTTAACTCCCCCAATCATTTCGTTAAGAAGTTTACCACTCTCGAGCTCACTCGACCATCTTGCCATCCGATGCCGCGCAGGCGCATCAGCAGCACCCGCTTCCGGCACGCTCTCGCGCATTGCGCGCGCGGCGTCAACTTCACCAAGATGCTGGGTGTTGGGCGCTCGGCGCTGAGGAAGTGATTCAAGAAGCGTGACGCTGCGCTCAGTGTGATAGAGGCCA